>JARHVA010007224.1:0-52500 GCA_037957365.1 Torreya grandis
CCTTAGGATTTGTTATGGAGTATTAAATTGAATTATGGGTTATCCCAATTATATATATTCCTCCCAAATTTGGTTTCATGTTCAAACCCTCTTGTAGCCTGCACAACACAAAACATGGTCCAAAATAACTTATTTCTACCATGTCCTTGCAGGTCCGTGCATCCAAAAAGAATGTGGATAATATTTAGGGAGTAATTTACAAGGTAAAATAGTTTTAATGGTCCTATTGTTCCATTATATTTTATTTCCAACTCCATTTTCCACAAATTTGTCCTTGCAAGGGTTTAGAAGGGTTTTAGACATGTTTTCCTTCTTAAGGTTGGTTCATAAAGTTTGGACGTAAAACCTTAAAAAAATTCCACAAATTATTTGATATATACCTCCTATAACTCCTATGATCTTCTATGTCTCCCATGAAAATTCTCCAAAAAGATGTGAGTCTCAAAACCTAACCTATTGATCTCCTTTCCTTCATTACATAGGCCTAACAATAGTCCTCAAGCCAAAATTGATTCTCCTAAGGATTTATTTAAAATTTTGAGGTTTTAAAACATCTATTCATACCCCTTGAACATGTTCAAATTCATTATATATTTCCAAAGATTAGAATTAAAAGTGAATCCCTCATCTAACACTAAACCTCAACCTTGTCTTTAGGCCCTGATTACAACCTTTAGTGTTGAGACCTCCTTATTGGGTTTATTTACCTTTAACTAGATAAAACACATCAAAAATTATCCCATGCACATTTTTCAATACACTATAAATATTCATTCATGTGAGAAGTGATAGTGAATATCAATTTGGCTTTTAAGCCAAAACCCTGCCCTTTAGGCCTAACTACAACTCTTGGGGTCCAAACCACCCTATCTATTTTCCTTCTCTCTATGATTAGATTACATGATTTTAATAGGGTTTTTTTATCTTTAATAACCTTATTTAATGGTCTCTACACCCTCTCACTTCATCTTTTGTCATTTTCCTTCTAATATACCAGGGTTTACATTGAGGGGAGTACCCTCTATCTGAGATAAAATAGAGGGCACTTCCCCTATTTATCTATGAAAATTAATCATTTATTGAGCTTATAAAAATCATATATACATTTTTTTACCAATTATGGGCTCTGTTTAGGTCAAGAGGTTCCCATATTCCCTCAATCTTCAAGACAACTATGTGGGAAGGCAGACTGTGCAGGGGTGTTGGAGAGTTGACTGTAGATACTTGATCAAGGTATTTTTTCCATATATTTTTATGATATTTTATTGTCATGATGGATCCATTTACCATTTTCAAATGATTACCATTCTTTCTTATTGATTCTAAACCCTTCAAGTCACTCTCTTGGGTTGGTTGCTTAACGTATAGACTATGTGTAGGGTTCTCAATATGTACTATGTGTACTTGTTTAGAACCCTTTGTTTGATGGATTGGTGTATGGTAGGATCCTATAGAGACATCTTTATTAATGATACATGAATTCATAATCCATTCATTAATCTAAATCCTAAGTATTCTCTATACACTTTGTCTAGCTTTCAAGACTATGATTACAAAACTTGACTATGTTGTTCTTGGGAACCTTACCTGTAGGTGACTTCCTTTCTTGAATGGGCACATGGTCATGTTGATTGAAGATTTTATTATAAACATTGAGGTCTAAAAACATGTACTCATTTTTAATCTAGGAATTTTACTCAATAGATGATGGTTAGTATTGTGTTAGTTCCAAAATGAAAGAAACACACTAACTAGTATAACATCTCTAGGCCTAGAAACTAGGGAGAGATTAGTTAACAAACATGAATAAAACACATAATTAAAATACAAAATAAAATCTCTTTTACTTTCCTTGTATGATCCAAAATTCTTGTTGTAGTGGCTTTCTCAGTTTGTGCTCATGAAGTTCTTGGCAATGGAAGCTTGGTTACCTCTATTTCTCCTTGGCACCTTGTGGCTTTGGCTTGGCTTGGCTTGGAATTAATTTGGCATGGTAACATTAATTACAATGGATTTTGGCATCATTTTTGTATTATAAATTTGCATAATCATGTCTTTTGAAGATATTTGAGCATAATAACTTTGAACCAAAATATCTTAGAAATGATGTGGTAAGGCCTCCTATTTATAGATTTTTTAGAATGCCTAGAATCAACCTAAACCATCCATTCTGAGATTGAGATGTGTGGTTGAGGATTAATATAAATTTTAGAATTAATTTTTTAATTATCCTCATCATGAAATTAGAATAAGGGAAAATTAAGAGGCATGTAGGGCATCATGGAAGGCATTGATGAGGCATGGAGGGCATGAATCCTGATATTTATGGCATTTATGTCATAGGGATGTCTTCCCAATAAATGAGGTCACCTGATGATGTAGATATTCCATATTCATTCCAAAAAACATTATTTCATAAGTTTCCATGGAATTATTTATTAGGCCTTGATTTAGGTTAATTAATTATTAATCATGATTAAGCACTTTGTGCACAAATTACTCAAATTGATTAGAATGCCTTGTTATTGGTCTAAAATTTGACTGGATTAGAATTAGAAGGTGATGTTAGATGCATTGGATCTGTATTCCCATTTAGATGTTACCAACAACAAATAACAAAGGCATGTGTCTTATGCAATAAATTTGATAGGAAAGAGAAATCTAGAGCACCTAAGTGTAAAATTGGCATTTTGACTCAAAATGATCTGATTAAAGTTATCTGGCCTATAAATTGAATTACCCCATTTAGGGATACCCTAGCCAAAATTGGCACTTGAATATATCAGTTTCACATCATTTAGCATGTTTTAGTGTTTTAAGGCCAAATTCTGCATTTTTTGGGAAATTGGTCAAAAGCTTGGTTGGAGGTTATTGGTGGCCAGATTTAGGTGTCTATAGTTTGCCCCCATTTGGGAAGGTATTGAAAGTTATAAGCATAGTAACATCTTTTCAAAGAATTAAAATGTCCTATATGTCTATAACTACAATGATGATAAACTAATTGTATGATGCCCCTTAAGGGAATGGTTGGCATAATAAGGTCGGCAAATGGGCCCTCAAAAAGAAAGAAATGAAATGATGGGACCAAGGAAAAGGAAAGATGATGGGGTGAAACACATTGATATTAAAAAATTAGTCAAAATCATTGAGAATGCAAGTGGGATGGTGCACAATGGTTTTTATAAAGGTGGTTATAAACATTGTACCTTGATAGTGGCAATGTGGTATCATAACACAATGATTTACCCAAAGGTGTTTATAATCATTAAGAAGATGGAGCTACCCTAGTTAGGATATACAAACAAGACAAAAGTAGACCCCTATATAGGTAGAAAAAGTAAAGTGGTGACAACACAATTATTTGCCTAGAGGTGGTTATAATCATTGAGAAATGTAGGTGGAATGGTGTGTAATGATTTACCCATAGGCAATTATAATAATTGGACCTCGATTATGAAAAACATGATAAAATTAGCTGAGGATGATGATAACTTAACAGAGAGGGTAATGATGAATTGAAAAAACCTACTAGTAGGGAGAAGCTCCTCTGAATTAATAAAGATTGAAATTTTTTCATGTTTAATTACTCTATTTGGGATATGATTAGGATGGAATTGGGATGTCAGTACTATAAATATGCCACCATTTCTAAATAGACTTCTTGAAGCTAAAGGTTATTGTAGCCTGTGTCAGTAGGCATCATGGTATAACATCATGAGGACTTGGCTGAAATATGCATAAAGACTGACTCCTGTAATCTAATACTCAATAGAACACAATGCACCAATGATAAAAACCATGATGAAAATGTACACATATGAATATGGATGAATTTGAGTATAAGTGTGGGCAAGGAATCACCCAATGAACACACATAAATTAAATCAAGGTAACAGTGTTGAAAGCAAACAAAAAGATAGACAAACAAACAAAATAAGTAGAAACAAACAAACAAATAATGCAATAGAAACCATATGAACATTTCCCCTAGAAAATAGGTGACAACTAAACAAATGAACAAAATAGGGAAATAAAATAAAAATAAGGGGGTGGACAAGCTATCTCCATATGCACTAGGTAATTGGATGCTACCTACATAGTTCCATAGATGTAATATCTAATAAAAAATTTAGGCCAAATGTAGTTCTCCCAGGGAATGGGAAGAATATTATAACTAATGAAAACAAATAAAATGGATGTGATATAAGAAGAGGAATGGTCTTTTAAAATGGCAACTGCATGAGAGAAAAGGCCAAAAGGATAGGGAAACTAAGTGACAAGTGGTTTGCTTGCATCTTAGTAAGGGTTCCCACAATCCTTAAGGCAAAGAAGTGGTAAAATGTTTTTGGTTTTTTCTAACAATTTTACAAATGTTTTTTGGAATTTTTTGAAGTATCTCAACTCAATCAAGAATGATGAGACACTAAATGGTTCAAGCTCACAAAATGATGAGAGCATGGATTAGGTTTCTCACAAAATGGAGAGAGCATGGCAAAGGGGTGACTGAGATAACCTCAACAAGTATTAAGTGTTGCCTACATAGTCCTAGAGTAGGACCTCAAGTCACTGTAGTTTTACCCTTACAATGGAGGAATTTGACTAGTGTAGTAGTCAATTCAAACAAAATAGGCATACTTGGTAAAAAATAAAAGTATGACATAGGAAGTGGCAAGTTGTTACATTGAGGCTTAATGTTGCCCCTAGTTTTCCCATAGGCATTTATAACTAGGACACAATGGCATTGATCAATGGTACTAATTTTACCAAAGGTGATTATAATTAGTAGCAAGATTGGTGGTGAGAAAGGAATAACAAATGAAGGATGTAACTGCTAAATTTTTTGTCACACTATCCCAAAATATAATCTTTGTCTAAATTACTTGAACCAATTGATGAAACTGATCAGATACTTTGATGCTAAAACTACATAACGAATGGTAAAAACCAAGGTCAAATAGGCTAGGAACTAAAACATACTAGGTTGATAGAATGGAAGTGGAAAAGTGGATACGATGAAGAGGATGGATAAGGATGGTATTTGTACAAAGAAGAATAGTGATAAAATGGCATAATTAAAATGGTCCTTACAGATAATACACCTTAACACTCAAGCATAGTACCACTTGAGATGAATAATATTTATTGGCTTAGGAAGTTCATCTCCATTTGGTGTGGTAAGCTTGTATGCTCCTGATCCATAATCTATATTAATGATGAAAGGCCCTATCTAGTTTGGTTTGAATTTCTCTTTATGTTTTTTTCAGCCATGGTATTCTTTGGTTTTCTTTAAGAACAAGATCACCAAGTTTAAATTTTTTATACTTAACACGTCAATTATAGTAGCTTTTGAGTCAGTTCTAATATGCTTGAAGAATATTGAGTGTAATTGTGCATTTCTCATCAAGTAGGTCTAGCTCTTGTAGGCAACCTACTTGATAATCATGATCATCTAAGACATGCTTGAAAGAGATGCATAGTGAAGGCAATTTGAACTCAATGGGAAGGATGACTTCAGTATCATAAACAAGTGAGTATGGAATGGGTCATGTGGGAGTATGATAATTGGTACGATATGCCCAAAGGGTAACGAATATATGTAAGTGCCAATCATGATCAACATCATTGACAATCTTTTGTGAGAATGGTTTTTGGATGCCTCAATTTGGCCATTACCTTGAGGGTAATATGTTGTATAAAAATATTATGTGATGTTATATTCAGTACATAAGTGGTCTACATCCTTATTCTTGAATTATCCTCCATTATCAGATATAATGTCAGAGGGGATACTGTAACAACAAATGATATGGTTGAAAATGAATTTGGAAATTTGTTTTCTAGTCACATAAGTGAGGGGTATAGCTTCAACCCACTTAGTGAAATATTTTATGGTGGTAAGGATATGTTTATGGTCATCAAATAAAGTGGGGTTAATCTTCCCAATGAGGTCAAGTCCCCATGTAGAAAATGGCCGTGGTATCAACATCAATTTTAGAGTTTTTATTGGGGCATAAATTAGATTAGCATGATATTGACATTTGTCACACTTTTTACATATGCAATGGCATCTACATCTATTATGGACCAATAATAACCAATACACAAGAGATTTTTGGATAATACTGCCTTGCTAAAATGAGCACCACATACTCTTTCATGAACTTCTCTTAACATTAATGTATACTTTATTGAAGTTAAACAATGAAGTATATTTCCATCAAAACTATGACAATAAAGGGTGGATCCAAGTAGAATATAATTACTGAATGATGAATGAAGGCTTTGGTTTGTTTTTAAGATAGGTTAGGTGGTATAACTTGGTCATGATGGTAGTTGTAAAGGTTTGAGTACCAGATAGAATTAGGACCAATAATATCATAAATCATGGAAATGGTTGAAGGTTCATGAGCCGGTGCTAAAAAATTCTTGATGAGGAACTGATACTCTCTAGATTTATCTATTTATCAAATCAGAGAGACAATAGTAGCCATGGCATATGAATTTCTATTACTAGTCCTTGGTATGTGCTCAAACTGAATATTGGCAATTTATTGCTTAAGAGTGTCGACCATGGATTTATATGGGACCAGTTTGTCATCTTTGGTCTAAAAATGATCTATGACATAATTGATGTTTAACTAAGAATTACCATAAACCTAGAGATGAGATATATTCTAATGTACTACTTGTTTAAGTCCTGAAACAAGTGCTTCATACTCAGCGATGTTTTTTGTATAAGGAAAGTTGATTTTAAATGATTTAGGGATTAGATCCCCTTATGGTGTAATAAACAATAGGCCTACCCTAAATCCATGTGTAGTAAATGAACCATCAAAATATAGTTTCCATGCTTGCTCCTTAAAGGGTGTGTCAATGATGGTCATTATGGATTCATCAACAAATTAAATTGTGAGTGGTTGTATGTCTGTGAGAGGTGATTCAACAAGTTGATATGTAAGAACTTGTCTCTTGATTGACTTCTAATTAACATACTCTATGTCAAAATCACTGAGAAGCATGATCCATTTAGCCATTTTACCTTGCAAATCTATTTTAGAGAGTAAATACTTGAGCAGATCTAGTTTTGAAATGACCATGGTCTTATTATTCAACATGTAATGACATAATTTTTGAGCTATAAAGACCATGGTTAGATAAGCTTTTTCAATAAGTACATAGTTATGTTCATATGTAACCAAGGTATGGATTAGGTAGTATACACCATGCTCTTTTCCATTGTCATCATGTTGAGCTAAGAGTGCCCCTAGAGCATGGTCGGTAGCTAATAGGTATAACAAAAATGGCTTTCCTGGCATAAGAGGTAATAGAACAGGTATATTAACAAGATAGTCTTTGAGTTGTTGAAAAGTTATTTGACAATGATCATCTTAGTGAAATGCAACTCCCTTCTTTAAAAGGTGTGTAAATGGATGGTACTTATCTGGTAACTAAGAGATGAAGCATTAGATTGGTTGGAACTTACCCTACAAACTATAGAGTTACTTTAAATTGGTTAGTGGTGGCATCTCAGTTATAGCATGGACTTTAGCAAGATCAAAATCAATATCTCTATGGGACATGATGAAGCCAAGTAATTTGCCTAAAGTTACACTAAACACACATTTCTTTGGATTGAGTCTAACTTTGTACTCCTGTAATCTTTCAAATATCTAACATAACACTATTGCATAGTTAACCCTAGTTTTGGATTTTCCTAATATGTCATCGACATAGTATTCAACAATATCATGCATCATATCATGGAATATGATAGTCATGGCAATTTAATATGTAGTTCTAGAATTCTTAAGGCCAAATAGCATTACCTGATAACAAAATGTTCCCCATGGAGTGGTGAACTCTATTTTATGTTGGTCTTTTGGTGTTATTCTAATTTGGTTGTATCCTAAAAAGCCATCCATGAGTGAAATCATTTCATAACCTGTCATGGATTCGATGATCATGTTGATATTAGGCAAGGGAAAATCATATTTAGGATAAGATTTATTGATGTCTTGAAAATTAGTACAAATTTTGATCCCTTTAAGATTTTTACTAATAGGTAACACAATAGAGATCCGGTCTGAGTAGTCAATGGATTGGATACATCCTACTTCTAAGAGTTTTTCCAACTCTTTCTTTACCAATACAAAAATGTGAGGATGCATCTTATGTAACTTTTGTTTTACCAATTTGGCATCAAGATTAATGACAAGGTGTTGTAGAACTAAGGTGGGGTCTGAACCTAGCATGTTAGAATAGGCTCATGCAAAGATATCTACAAATTCTCTCAATAGAGCTATAAAGATGTCATGTTCCTCTTGAGTGAGGGATGTGCCTAATTTTATCTATTTTAGGTGTGATAGAGTCTCGATATTTACCTCTATTGTATCTTAAATTAGAAGGGTCAAAATGTCTTCTAGGATAGTAGGCAATGACTTAAATTGTTGACTTATGTTAGGGTCCTCTATTAGGACTTGCTCTTCAATTTCACCTAGGCATGATGAATCTAAGTACCCTAATGGGAGATCTGGCCATGTGATAAAACCAGTCAAAAATTCTTGAATAATTTGATTAATTACTTATTTCTCAAAACTAAACTTGGATCCATAGGTAAGTTCATTACTAGCGGTCCCCTGGTCTAAATTCAAAGAAGAATGAACACCCCCATCTAATGGTGTTTGAAATAGGTTTTAACCATTAGACTGGCCTTTATCTTTACTTTTTCCTTGGTCAGAAAGTGACTCAAAGAGGTTTTCACTTTGGGACCTTAATTTTTTACTTATTTGCTTTTCTCTAAGGGTGTTCATTCGCTCTCCAAAATAGGCTACAGGATCTAATGTGATTGAAAATTTTAATTTGTGATCTCCCAATGGAACATTGTCTCTAAGGCCTAAAAAGTCATAGAATGTCTGATCATTCTGGAACTCATCAATTGGAAAAATGGATTCTTGTTGGTCCCAATCTATCAATTAGGGATAATATGATGGAAATGGATTGTAATGAATGGCTAGGGTAAGGGTATAAATGGTATTGTTATTAAATAGGTTGGTTTCAGCTAGGTCATCAAAGATGAGGCAATGATCAGACTCTACTTCATTGTCAATGTCATCATCACTAGTCACTAGTCATTGAGTTTGAATAAGATATGTGGGGTCACCCCTAGGCAGTTTAAATCCAAGTCTATAAGGTCTTTCATACTTAGTCATGGAAATTGACTCAATAGTTCCATACTAATTTAGTTTAAGGCCTCTTCCTTTATAATTGTGGCATTCCATGATCCTATTGGGAATAGGATACTTTGCATTTTTATAACAATCATCTTAGTTGTCATTGTATAACCATGATTCATCCCCTTCAAGAGGGTTGAGTTCTAGGCCAGATCTTGGTACAAATGTGACAGGTCCCTTATCTTTGTTCTTTTATTGCTAATGCATATATGGGGTGACTTTAGGTTGCCTAAAGGTTTTCAAAATTTGAGGAAGATTGGCAATATTAAATGTATCATCAGTCACATACTCTCTTGGTCCATTATCTAAAATGGTGAAATGATTAAAAGCATCAGGAGGTAGCATGTGGGAAAGGGAATCCAAGGTATTAGGATCTATGCAATTATTTGGTGAAGGATCAATAAGTATATCCTTTCCTTTATCCTGCTTGGAACTTAGATTCTTGTCATACTAATAATTATAGATTTGAAATTTAGCCTTAGATGCATGAAGTGTTCATATGGGTGTAAATCTCCTAGAATATTCACTTCTATCCTTGAGTGGGAAAACTTGATACACTGGTGTAGTGTTAATGAGACTACATGAATATCATGTAACTAAGGCCTACCTAGAAGCATATTGTATGATATCTCAAGATCAAGCACATGGAAAAGTGTATCATGGGTCAAAGGCCCAATTATAATTGACAAACTAATGGTGCCTTATGATTCTCTTTCCTGATTATCATAGGCTTTGATGGTTATTATTTATGGCTGAAGATCTACCATTATGTACCTAAGAAGCTTGATGAGCTTTAGAGACACTATGTTGAGGCTGGATCCATTGTCTATAAGGACATGTTTCACTTTATACCACTTTATATAAAATTCTATGTATAATGGATTATTATAGAGCAGGCCAAGGGAAGACAGATTTCTTTGGTTGAATGTGACTTGTTGGGCTAGAGCTAGGTGTCCAACCAAAGCTTAAAATTTATTAGGGGATATGTCACTAGCAATAGTGGATTGGGTCAAAAACTCATTCAAGATGTTCTTGTGGATTATTGGCATTCATAGGAAATCTAAAATAGAAATTTGTGATGGTGTCTTCTATAATTTGTCCATAATATCAAACTTCTTATCTTGGTCAATAGTGAATGGTTTATACCAAGGCTAAATGGTTGGTTGGATGATAGACAAAGTGACAGATGGTTGTGGGTTTGGGATAGTAATCTTTGACTTTTGAGTTGTGATTACATAATCAAGATTAAATACTAGACATTATTTATAATCAATGTTGGGAATGGTGTGGGACCAGATAAGACAATTCCTGGGTGCTAATGTACTCGTAGTGGTCATGTGGAAAGGATGAATTATCGATATAAGGTCCAAAAGGGGAAGTCCTAATTTGATAGTTTACCTGTATGCATTCCCAAGTCAAAGAAGGAATATCCATGTAATTTGGTTAAATGTTGTTGTTTAGTAATGGTCTAGGCTGATTAGTTCTTGGTCTAAGATTAATGGAGATGGTATTAATGCTATCCCCTACAAGATGACCTATAACCCTATTGTAGTCATGTGCAATTACATGGTAGGTTTGTTGGTTATTACCATTCTAACCTTGGTTTTGTCCATGTTTTATTGTTGTGGGTTCTGCTACTAATTTTGTTGATTCTACTAGTTTGGTTTTTGACTTTGATACTATTGATTTTGCTACTACACTGGCCATTGTTGTTATTGTTGTTGATTATTTTACTACTATTGATTGTTATGTCAAGGAAAGGGGTTTTGATAAATCTCAAGAGTTTTTTTGGAATTGGAAGCACCATTATCCACTATTATCTCCCCATTCTCCAACATATTATCAAGTAAATGCTTGATTTGGACACATCTTCATAGATTAAGCCTGTTGACCTGATGATAGTTATAGAATTCATTTTCATGGTACCAATTAGGATAAGGAATGCCTTGTAGATAATGATTTGGTATAGTCCAACTAATTATATTAGTGGTAGCAAGCTTGTGAAATATAGACTCAATAGGTTCTCCTAGGTCACTAAAGACATGACGTACAAGCATGGTTCTCTTAGGAGGAGGGGTTTACAATGGTAAACGCTATTATATTTATGGTACAAGTCTTGGTTATTATGCTTGCAGTATTGGTTGGAGAGGTTTCTAATAGGAGTAAGTTGAAAAGGTGGTACAAATGATGTTTTCACCATTTGGACATGATGAGATTTGATTAGTCTATTTCCCACAACATTCCTATTGTGTTTGAATTTCTTTGATCTTTCATGGTTATTGGCCTATACCAGTTGCAAAGCTGACACTTAAATGGGATGTTGGTCATTTCCATAATTGGTACCTTTATTTTGATTAGTTGAATTAATCTTGATAACTCCTTTATTAATGAGTGCTTACTCAATCAACAAGCCTTTGTTGATGATTTCCTTGAAAGTATGTGCACATTGTAGTTCCAAATGAAAGCTATCTCACTATGTAAATTTTTAGTAAACTCAATGGCTAATTATTTATCTGATAAACTATGGTTGAAATAGCTTTCAAGGGATATCCATCACTGTAAATAAATTTCAACACTCTCACCAGCTTTTTTCTTTACTTGCGTTAATTCTACTAATGAAATCTCATGCTCAAGATTATAGGAAAAGTGTTACATAAACTTATTAGAAAGATCATCAAAATCCATTACTAAATTTTTGGGAAACTTTAAAAACCACTCCAAGGCTTGTGCAGCCAAGCTCCTTAGAAATAATAGAAAAAGGTATATGTTGTTATATGCCACTAGTTGACATGTGATAAAGAATTTGATCAAATGCGACTTAGGGTCACCTTTCCCTTTGTATTTATTAAATTTTGGTGGTTCATATCCTAGAGGAAATGATATATGAAAATACTTCATGTTGAATGGATAGGAACATATGTCATCCAATTTGAACTTTTTAGTTTGTTTCCCAACTTGAATGGAAGTAATTATGTCCTTCACCTATCGAAATTCTTGGACTATGAAGCTAGAAAGAACATTACTTTGAGGGAGAATTTGGGTAGATGGTTAGGAGGTCATAAGTGGGACACTTTGAACAAGGTATGATGGAGATACCTATTAGGGTATATCAGTTTGGTTGGGTAATGAACCATGAATATGCATACATAGATTAGGATGTACTTGAAATTACAAAATTGGTTGCATGATATTCTAATTTTGGTTGGCAATAAAGGTTTGACTTGAAGGATTTTTTGGTTGGGATGGAGGGATATAACTATACTATGCCTATTGTCATTGAAAAGGGACATGTTTTTGACTAATTGAACCTTGTTGTTGAGTGGGAACTTGTGGTCCAAGACCCTATCTCTAAATTTTTGGCATATTTTAAACCAACGATTATCTAGTAGGTACTTGAGAAACATGGGAACTTCCTTGTTGCATGAATCCCTATGGAGAATTGAAAATAGGTTGTATATTTAGCATCTATCACTGACCAATATTTGCACATTATTGACTAGTCATTACTTGGTTTTGAATTGACATATTAGTCTGTGACTGAAGAGGTATGTTTGTCGTTACTTGGCAAGGTGGAAAATTTGCTTCCCTTAATTGAGGTGGTAATGTATTTGTCCTCTATTGCATTGATACACTAAATTATGTTTGATATTGTGGCATACTACTCGTTACCTATTGAGGAGTAGGGTTCATCATATTCTATCATTGAGGTGTGACATTAGCAATTGTTGGATTACCTAAGCTCATAAATTGTACACTTAAGGAAGCAGCCTGTTGAGGTTGGGGTGTAGTAACTCCTATTCATTGGTATGATGATCTATTCATAGGATTAACTACAAGTACATGTTGTGGGCTAATTATTTGTGTGTTAGTACCACTTTCATCAGGATTGGATGTTATTTGCATATTGTCCACTATGTTTGGTTCACTATTATGTGTAGAGGCTGAAGACATTTCTTTAATAATGGGTATATGCATCAAGTTATATATTGAATTAGTTTATATGAATGGGTCAAAATTTAAATTCTCTTATCCAGTTAACTCTATCAACATTCCTGTTGAAGGAATTAGGTTAATGAGAGGCTTAAACACCATGTTCATCTGATTGAAATCACATGCTACATTCAAGTAGGTTTGATATGCTTTCTACATTTAGTTAAAGTGGTATTCCATGATTTTTTTGCCTCAATTATATATATTAGGATCTTGGTACATTGTTTGGACTAGAGCCATAGGATTGCTAGAAGAAGCCTATTGATTGTAAGTGATATTGTGGAGAAGTCTTCCTAGACTTGGTAAATTTTCATGGAGAAAGTTTGTTAGAAACTTGGCCCCTACCTCTATGGCTCTAGCCAAAATATCATCTTTGTTCTCTAACAAATGCCATTCAAGCAAAAATGGATCATACGTGGAAGTTGTATTAGTAGAATATGACTATTGAAGAATTGGCTCATCCACTATGGGTATTGTAGTTAGGTATTTTGCAATTTATTCTTGGTCTTATTCTAAATAAGGTGGTGTGTTAACCAAATAATTATCCAATGTATCTTGGATTTATGCCCTTGATTGAGTATTATAAGAGAGATAAAAATCCATCTCATAAAAAATATTATCTACATAGGGGTCTTACACCATTTATTCTTGTGCAACTACATTACTAATCCCTAGATTGTACATGAGTCCACTACGAGTGTAGGATTACATGTTGGGATCCATAGTTAATTTTTCTTGATAAAAGGTCAAAGAGTTATACAAACTCTAAAAAGGATAATGTCTAAAATAGATGATGTTCCAACTCGGTCTAGATTCATCAAAAGGATCAAAAGGTTTATGCAAATATTTGTGAGGAAACAAGCTAGTGTGAAGTATCTAACATTTCACTGTTCACAGAAAGCTAAGCAAGTAAATGAATCAAAAATCAAAATGCCAAAATCTAAGGTTGAAGTGTTTCAAATCAGTCTAATCTAGGAATTTTAAAATTTGCTTGGTCTTTTGGCCAAATGCAAAATCAAAAATTAGGCTCAAATAAGGCATGCATGAGGACTCTTTGCCAAATGACATAAAATCTAGTCTTTATAATAGATGAAAATTTTAATCTAACGGATTTGAAACACTTCTAACAAACACTAGGAATTTGATTCTTTGGTCATGAACTTGATCAACTAGGTATAAGGTATGAAAAGAAATGCACTTTAAAAATAGTTTATTTTCTCACAAAAAATGGTATAAAACTTGGTTCTTTTGACAAATAAGCTAGATAAAAGTGAATAGTATGACTATTTTTAGACAAAAGTACACTTGGATTGGTCTAAAAATGTAGGAAAATAATTAAATTATATGAAATAGGGTATGTGAAACAATATTTGAAATATTTTGGGTAGAGTAACGATCACAAAAGTACCCTGTTGAGACTAAAGAGGAGGATCAAATGGATAGGGAGGAACATATTGAAAAGGTTGATACCCCTCTACATGATATTGCAGAAGACACTTGTGAATCTCTACAGAGGGAAACCAAGCTTTCCTTCTTGCATTCTGCCAAGTTCAAAGCCGACTCTATTCTCCAATTTGATTCTTGGATCTATAATGAAATAATGGGGTTGAAGAAGAAAGTGGAAACAATGCAACACAATCAGGATGTTGATCGGACCAAAATCAACCATTTGGAGGTACAAATGAGAGATATCCCAAAAAAACTTAAAGATTATGAGCATAATCTTAGAATGCTTATCAAGGAAAGTAGAACAAAGATGGAGCAGGTAACATCAAGCATCTGTGTTGTTGCAGCTAACCTTGGTAAAAGAGAAAATGAAGAAATAATATCCTTGGAGGATCCAAGTAAGAGGACAAGGCAGAGTTCGAGGAAGAAAGCCTTGCAAGTAGCTACTACTTTGGCTGCTAACTCCATTCAGGATACTGCTAAGATTGGGAAGGAGGCTGTCAAGATGATCATGGACTTGCAATAGAAGCCTAAGGTCTTCTTTATTGGTTTTGTTCCTGTTCAGGTCCTTTTTGTTGGTTATTATAACTGGTTCTAGTTTTTTATCCTATTTCTTGGTTCTTGATCTTAAACTTTATTTGAGGTTCCAGGTCCTTATAAAACTTGGGTACTTTTAGTGGACTATGCTTGTGGTTTCAGGTCCCTGTAAAACCTAATTTTGATGCTGATCTTTAGTAGGTTTCAAGACTGCCTATCCTGGTGGCTGTTAATGTTTTATCTTTTTTGTTTTTGTTAAAGGGTTTTGGGGTCCCTTCAAAACCTGATTTTATCGTAATCTAAAATGATGATATACTACCCAAAAGGTGTGACAAAAATGTTTGTTTCAAAAATGTTATAAAGAAAAGATAATTTCCCACAATTTTGACAGCATAACACTACTTTTTCTTGACTCAAAATGTTGTGATGCATAGACCCAAAGTGCAAGTGTTTATCACAAAATGGCTTAAGTATATAAAGTCATGACAATGATTATGAGTCTTAAATGTCCTTCAACCCAAAGTTCCTTCAAGTTTAGTGCAAATGGCAAACCCACTTAACACATCCACCCTATGAACTTATAAAGGTGAAATTTAAAATTTAGATTATAAGTGAAGGACTTTAAAAAAATTTGGTAAAGGATTAGACTCAATTGGGCAACATACCTATGCCAAAGTGTATGATATGATTCTCAATCTTTTAATGAACTTTAAACAAGGCAAATTGATGATCTCATGCAAGTAGCACAATGCCTCTTTATTCAAATGAAAATTAGGACCATGTGTTTGGTTTGAATTATTTTTTTACACCAAGTTTTTAATTCAAATAAGACCCTAATCTAGGATAAGACCAACTAATTAATCACTCTTATAGACACCTAAATTTTGCCACTGATAACCCCCAATCAGGGTTTTGGCCAATTTCCACCCAAAATGCACAATTTGGCCTAAAAATACTAAAACATGCTAGTTGATGTGAAACGAACATATTAAAGTTATAATTTTGGCAAAAGTATCCCTAAATGGGGTAATGCAATTTATGGGTCAGCTAACTTTGATCAAATCATTTTGAGTCAAAATGTCAAATTTGCACTTGGGTGCTTTGGATTGCTCTTTCCTATCAAATCTTTTACACAAGACATGTGCCTTTGTTATTTTTTCTTAGAAACATCCTAAATGGGAATACATTTCTAACATACCTAATTTGGAGTTCTAATTATAATCTAGTCAAATTTAGGACCAATAACAATGCATTCTAATCAAATTGAGTATTTTTTGCACAAATTACTTAATAATGCTTAAGAGCTAATTAACCCAAATAAAGGCCTGATAAAAAATTCCATGGAAACTTGTTGAATATTTGTTTTGAAAATGAATATTGAATATTTTCATCATTAGGTGACCTTATTTCTTGGGAAGACATCCCTAGCCATAAATGCCACAAATATCAAGATTCATGCACTCTCGTGCCTCATCATTTCCTTCCATGATGCCCTCCATGCCTCTTATTTTCCCCTTCTACTTTCATGATGAGGATAATTACAAACTTAATTACAAAAATTAAATTAATCCTCAACCACACATCTCAATCTTGAGATGGATGGTTGAGGTTGATTCTGATCAAATCTAAAAATTTATAAATAAAAGGCCTCACAACATCATTTATAAGCTATTTTGGTGCAAATTTATTATGCTCAAATATCTTGAAAGATTAATTAGTACAAAGTTATAATGCATGATTATTTACAAAAGATTCAAGCAACTAGTGTTATAATTTCAAATTGATTCCAAGCTAAGCCAAGCCACAAGCCAAAGGTGCCAAAGAGAGATGGAGGTAGCCAAGCTTTCATTCTCAATGACTTCATGAGCATAAGCTAAGAAAGCCACCATTACAAAGGCATTTGGATCATCCAAGGAAGGTGAAGGAACTCTTGTATTTGATTCCTTTTACTTTTTAGTTGTGTTTGTCATTTACTTTTGTTAACTAAGCTCTCCCTAGTGTTTAGGCCTAGAGATGTTATTATATTAGTGTGTTTAATTCACTTTGTTTTCATTTTAGAACTAACACCATACTAACCATCCTCTCTTGATTCAAATTCCTATATCACATAATGGCACACCCAGTGGGACAAGATGCATCCTACACCTGAAAGAGATCCTTTTACAACTTTAAAAAATTCATTTGAGCCTTTAAAACTCTTGAAAATTGATTTTCTAACTTTATTTTACCATTGTTGGTTACCACATTTTTTACAAAGTAACCAACATTGATATAAATACTGACATCAGTTACTTGATCTAACTGACATAAATCAGAAGAATTGACATTGGTTAGATCTCAGTTGGCCATAATCAATGTCGGTGGTAATAACTAATGTCGATCACTGTGTTTTTCCAAAAACATAGACCCGAGAGATATGTTTTCAAAGTTTATTATTTCAAACTCAAAATGGCTTTAAATATAAAGGACATGTTAATAATTTTGTTGTAGGACCAAGTGGGATTTTTGCTCAAAACATGTTTAAATCACTTTTACATGCTTAAAATTTGATTAGGAACTTTGTTTTAGTGTTTAACAAAGAATTTAGGTGTTTTTGATGAATGTTTTTCAAAATTTACAACTAAGACCAAGGGTTCAAATGAACACCACCAAACATTTCATTTGGGTTTAAAATTGAACACACTTGTCAAAACTTGTTTGCAATAATTGTTTAATCAAATCTTGTTTGGAAAAAAGAGGTATGTTTCATGTATGTTCTTCCATTTGTCCCCTACAGGGAACCCTTGGAATCAAAAGTGCCATTCCTATTGTAAGTAGCCTAGTCCAAGGCTTAGAAACAAAGTCATCTAAAGCACTCCCCAAAAACTTGTCAAAGTTTGGGTGATCTTTAAAATGACCCTAAAGTCTTTCTAATTTCATGATTTATTTACTTTTATGCATCTTAGCTTGAGAGGGGGACTTCATCACCTCTTGAAAGTTTTTTAGGGAAGCTTTGACTTGGGGTTTCATCTCCTAGCATTGACTTCATTTGGTTCATTTAGAGTTGCACATGGGACATAGTGGCACTTTGGACATTGCATTACACTTAGCGAATAATAGGATGTAGTGGTTGCAAAAAGGACTAGACCTTTTTGCAACAAGCCAAGTGATACGGACCCAAAATCCATGCTTTTATTTTGCATTATTTGGCATGAAAGTCATTATGCAATTGATTCCCCTAGATCATTTGGAAACTTGTTAGATTTTAGACAAATCCCCACTTGCCATGGAATTATTATTGGTGCAAGGTGCACCTCAAGGTCCATGTCACAGTACTATCATTTGAAATAAGGGGGGGGGTGTAAGAAACCTACTATATAATGTGCATTTACTTTTGGATGAAAACTTAAAATCCTCTTAAATGATGTATATTGATGGATTCCAACAATAGTAAGCAACCTTGTCAATTTAGAATCTAAGGGCAATTAATTAGTTGGTCTTATCCTAGTTTAAAGTCTTGTTAGGAGTCAAAACTTGGTGTAAACAAACAATCCAAACCAAATACATAGTCCAAAATTTCATTTGAACAAGGAGGTGTTATACTACCCACGTGAGATCATCAATTTTCCTTGTTCAAAAATTTCATCAAAAACTTGAGAGCCATATCATCCACTTTGGTGCATTTATGCTACCCAATTGAGTCTAGACCTTTACCAATGTTGTTTAAGTCCTTCATTTATAATCCAAATTTAGAATTACACCTTTACAATTTCATAGGGTTTATGTTTGAGTGGGTTCACCATTTGCACTAAGCTTGAGGGAACATAGGTCTAATTTCCAAATTTGGGTTGAAGGCCATTTAAGACTCATAATCATTATCATCACTTGATAGACTTAAGCCATTTTATGCTAAACACTTACACTTTAATTTTATACACCACTACATTTTGAGTTAATAAAATTAGTGTTATGCTATCAAAATTATCAAAAATGTCTTTGCCTTAGAGAGTTTTTGAAACAAACTTTTTGTCACACTTTTTGGGTAGTGTAGCATCATTATGCTGACCAAATCATTTCAAAAATTGTTTCATAGAACCTCTTTCATAGAGTCCTAAATTTGTTCCTATATTTTTAGACCAATTCAATTGTAGTTTTGTGATCTTTTATCTAAAATGGTTGTACTCTTCACCTTTGTCTAGCCTATTTGTCAAAAGAACTAGGATTTATACCATTATTTATGAGAAAATAAACTATTGCTAAAGTGCCTTTTGTTTCATACCTTATACCTAGTTGATCAAGTTCATGACCAAGAATCGAGTGCCTAGTGTTTGTTAGAAGTGTTTCAAATCTGTTAGATTAAAACTTTCATCCATTTTTAAAGTCTAGCTTTTGATGCCATTTGGCCAAGAGTCCAGCATATACCTTGTTTGAGCCTAGCTTTTGACACTGTATTTGACCAAAAGACCTAGCAAATTTTAAATTTTCTAGATTAGAATGATTTGAAACACTTTGACCTTAGAGTTTAGCATTTTTATTTTTGGTCCATTTACTTGCTTACCTTTTGTTTAATAGTGAAATGTTAGATACTTCACTCTAGCTTGTTTCCTCACAAACCTTTGCATAAACCTATTGATCCTTTTTTCAAAACTAGACCAAGTTGAAGCATCATATATTTTAGAAATTTTCCTTTTTAGAGTTTGTATAACTCTTTGACCTTTTATCATAAAGCATTGACTATGGATCCCAACATGTATTCCTGCACTCGTAGTGGACTCATGTACAATTTGGGGATGAGTAATGTAGTTGCACAAGAAGAAATGGTGCAAGACCCCTATGCAAATAATATTTCTTATGAGATGGATTATTATCCCCCTTATAATACTCAATCAAGGTCACAAAGCCAAGATACATTAGCTAAATATCTAGTTAACACACCACCTTATTTAGAGTAGGACCAAGAACAAACTGTGCAATACCTAGCCACAATACCCAAAGTGGATAAGCCAGTTCTTTAATAGTCATATTCTACCAATACAACTTCCACATATGATCCATTTTTGTTTGAGAAACATTTGTTAGAGAACATGGATGAGATTTTGGTTAGAGCCCTAGAGGTAGGGGCCAAGTTTCTAGCAGACTTTCCCCATAAAAATTTACCAAGTCTAGTAAGAGTACCCCATAATATCATTTATGATCAACAAGGTTATTCTATAAATCCTATGGCTCTAGTCCAAAAAACATATCAAGACCCTGGACAACATTATATGTCATGAATACAATAAGATGAAGTATAATGATGAATAGAGTAACTAGTTTTTTCCCACCTTGTAAGGCCCTCTGAGTGCTTACAAATCCAATGGAGGCTACTTCCTTTGGCAGTGCCTCTAGGGACCTAAGTCTGATAGAGGACATTCCCTCTAATGGATGGAAGAAAGTGTTAACAAGGGAAAAGATGTGTTCTACTAAAATCATGTCGAGCCTTCTTGTCAAAAAAGATTCCATTGAGGGTATGGCCCTGACTATGCCAGATGATCTGGTTGAGGAAATCATGGTGAGCATGGACCTTGCATTGGTAGGTAATTTTTTCTCCTTTCATCCTAATATTGAGATGGTTAGGAAATGGGTAATGTCTCGGTGGAGAACTAAAGGTAGTGTCTCGATCACTGCTATGGTAAGAGGCTTATTCCTATTTAGATTTATGAATAGGGAGGATATGATAGCTATTCTTGCTAGAGGACCATGGCTATATGGTCCACATTCACTTGCCTTGTGCTCTTGGATGTTTGGGTAATATTTCTAAGGCTTTCATTGGAATTATAGGATGAAAAAATATTTAATACTATTGGCAACTCTATTAGCCAATGCGTCACTATAGATCATACCACCAGAACACAATCTAGATGTGTATATGCTTGGTTGTGTGTCAATGTAGAGATTAATCAAAGCCTTCCCACATCTATAGAGTTAAACTCTAAATATGGGATTTGGACTCAGTCGATCATATATGAAAATGCTACCACTTTTTATCAAATATGTAGGAAAAAGGGACATATAATGACCTAATGTAAGGTGAAGAAAATGGGAAGGAAAGATGATTCCCCTGTTGAAGGTGAGGATCAGTCTCACAAATCCAAAAACTCTGGTAGTCAGGGAATGGGGGTAATGTAGAAAATACTGATAATACTAAGAAGGTTAGGGAAAAATCTAGTTAAGAGGAGGTATCTGGTAATGGGGAAAAAGCTATCTTAGAGGAGAATAACAAGGTCTTGGACAATGGTAGTTAGAAGGTTATAATAGACACAAATAACTCTTTGGATCAATAGACCAATATGTCTGAGGAAGGGGAAATATGTGCCCAACTGATAAATGGGGATGATGTAAAAGGCAAAGTTTTAAGAGATGATCAGTTGGAAGTACCTCCAAAAATAGTAGATATTGAGGGAGAAATAACCTTACATTCAAACATAGATACTTCCCATGCTCTGGAAGTAGGTGACCAATCAGTCAATTATTTAGTGATAGGTGAAATAGGACAAAATGGTAGTGGTAATGAATAGAAAGAATGGATTACCCCAAAGAAAAAGAACCACAAAGGTAAAAAATCTGTAGATTTGGCACCGACTCCAAACAAGGGAGACCAACCCTAAGAGAAATAAGACAATGAGAGATTGTCAGTGGTAAATAGAAAACACTGGAGACCCATTACCTCAAATCCTCTAAATGAGAATTTTATTCTGGAATTTGAGGGGCTTTAATAGCCCCTCCAAATAGTTTGAGGTTAAAAACTATATTATAGATAATAAATTAGATATTTTATTACTCCAAGAGGTCAAGATGAATGAGGAGAGTTTTAAGAAAATAGCTGACTACATATGGCCTAAGGCTACTTTTTGCATTAGTCCAGCTGAAGGGGCTTCAGGTGGGATTGTAACTATGTGGAATAGTGCTAAAATTTAGGGATCTCTTATTACTTATAATAAGAATTTTTTGATTATTAACTTCTCTTTGTCCTCTTTTAACTAGTCATTGATCAATATCTATGGCCCAAATAACAGAGCATTGAGGCAAAATTTGTGGACCGATTTGAGTAGCTTCAGGACTAATACCCCGCACACTAGATGGATGCTAGCTAGTGACTTTAACACTTTGTTATACCCTTCTAAAAAATATGGTGGGATTATTAATTACTGTGATAGCATGTTTGACTTTGTATAATTTATAAATGATTGGGGATTGTTGGATGTTGAATTGTAAAATCAAAATTTCACTTGGTCTAACAAAAGAAGAGGAGACCAAATGATCCAAGTTAAATTAGATAGATTTCTAATTTCTAATAACTAGGATGATTATCATAATATGCATTTGTAGGCTTTTCCTAGAACCATGTCTGATCATTGCCCTATCTTTCTCAGTTGGAAAGATTAGGGACAATGTGGTCCTTTCCCCTTCCAATTTGAAGCTATGTGGATTAAACATAAAGACTTCAGATAATTGCTAGCCCAATGGTGGAAAATTCCTATCCAAGGCACTCCTATGTTTAGATTAGTCAAAAAAGTTTATCAAATCAAACAAGAAGTTCATGGATGGAATAAATATAGCTTTGGTTAGGTCTTTCATCAGAAGAAAAACATAACTATAAAACTTACAGATATCTAGCAGCAGATTGCTCAAGGAAATGATTTTGAAGACACTTCTAAAGAAAAAAATATCCTGATTTTTTACTAGAAGAATCTTATAGACAGAAAAAAGGTTTTTTGGAAATAGAAATCTAGATTTTAGTGGCTCAAAGAGGGAGATAGGAACACGGCCTTCTTTCATCTCTCAGCCATAAAACATAGGAAGGATAACTCCATAATGAAGCTATGTTTGGAAAATGGAAACATTATAACTAAAGATAATGAGATAGGGGAACAAGCTAGGATATTCTTTCAGAATTTGCTGACTGAGAAAACTAGTGATGATGGGAATGGTGGAACTATGAATTAATTCATTGATAAAATCCCTTGTTTGATAACTAAGGAAGACAACCTAGAGATGTAAGGCCTATATCTGAGGAGGAAGTCTATGTTGTTTTATTCTCTATGGGTTCCTTTAAAGCCTCAGATCCTGATGGCTTCCCTCCTATATTCTTCCAAGAATATTGGGATATAGTGGGAATGGATCTTATTGCTACTATCTGTGACTTCTTCAAATCAGGTAAACTTTTGAAACAAGTTAATAATAATTTTATAGTACTTGTTCCTAAAAGGTCACAACCCACACACCTTTCAAAATTTAGACCTATTAGTCTGTGTAACACTATTTATAAGCTCTACACTAAAGTGATGGTCATGAGAATCCAATGGTTTTTAGACAAAATTATTTCCCTTTCTCAAAAAGGCTTTGTCCCAGGTCGGCAAATTCTTGATGCTATGATCTCCACTCATGAGACTATTCATTCCATGGACAAGAGTAGAATCCCTGGTATGGCTCTTAAGTTAGACATTTCTAATGCATATGATAGGGTCTCATAGACTTTTTTGTTTCAAGTCATCAATAAGTTTGGGTTTAATGATAAAATGTCTCGCCTTATATGGAACATCATTTATTCTGCTAAATTTTTGGTTCTAGTTAATGGGGTCCCTAGAGGTTTCTTCTCTTCTTCGAGAGGAATCCACCAAGGGGACCCTATCTCCCCTTACTTATTCATCATAATGGTAGAGGCACTTGTGAGATACATACAAGCTAATATAGCCTCTAAATATTTAGTGGGCATCAAACCTGCTTTCGCCCTTCCCCCTATGGTGGTGCAGCAATTTTTGGATGATACCATTCTTTTTGGCATCTCTTCAGTGATTGAAGCTAGGAGATGGAAGAATATTTTAAATAACTATGCCATAGAGTTTGGGCAAATCATAAATCTCTAAAAAAGTAATGTGTACGTCTTTAATACTCCTAATGACCTTAAACAAAAAATCATTGACATCGTGGACTATGCTAAAGCTGATCTACCTGCTACCTATTTGGCCCTTCCCCTCACAGTCAAAGAGGTATCTCTAGGTTTTTGGAAAGGACTCAGAGTAAACTGCTTGATTGGAAAGGGAAACTACTCAGTAGTGCAAGCTAAATGTAGCTTCTTTGGGCCTCTCTACAAGGGATTCCTACCTACTTCTTGTCTCTCTTTAAAATACCTACATATTTTGCTATCAAATTAGAATAGATTCAAAGAAAATTCTTATGGATGGGATTGGAAGATAAATAGAGAATGTCTTTGGTCAGTTGGGAAAAAGTGTCTTCTGAAATCACATGGTGGCCTCAATATTAGGTCCATCAAGAACATGAACAAAGCCCTTCTCTCCAAAATCAACTGGAATCTGATTCATAAACATAATGATTGGGGGGAATTCATTTATGCCAAATATATGCATAGTTCTGATGGTTCCAACTTTCTCCAACAGGGAGGGCTACCCCAGGGATCTATGATATGGAATAAAATGCTAAAAAGTAGAAGCCTTCTTATGCAAGGAATTAGATGGATATTTGGAAATGGCTGGCATATTAAATTTTGAAATGACATTGATGTAAAGGATAAGGATCTTATCACACATGGAGACTACAGAGAAATTGTTGACATTGCTACTCAATTTTTTTGAGATAAAGTCAGTGATTACATGGCTAATAACAATGGCATAAGGAGCTAGAAAAATCTATTAGATTGTTGTGCTCATCAGCCTAATCTCTTCCCTAGAGTTCTAGATATTCAATAATTAATTTAGGGGATCAGAATCCCTCTCTTCCCATGAGAAGATGAACAGTATTGGTGGCTAGATAAGAATGGATGGTTCTTTGTCAAGTATGCTTATCATTTGATAATTCATGAGGCTCAGAATAAGGAGATATGGAAAAAAGTTTAGAACTATAAACTTATACCAAAAATCAACATGTTTTGGTGGGTTGCTACTCATAATTTTTTTTTAACCCAAGACAACCTTTAGAAGAGAGGGTTTACCCTGGTCAACAGATGATATTTGTGTTGTTCAAAAGAGGAAATAGTTTCTCACCTTTTCATACACTGTGATTTTTCTTGGGAACTTTGGGGCATAATCCTAAATAATTTTGGTATTGAGTGGGTCTATAATTCTAACCTCAAGGAAGTCATTATCAGCTGAAATCCTACCTTCTCTCATCCCTGGCTCATTGAATTATGGAATCAAACTCTACCTTGTTTGAGTTGGATTTTATGAAAAGAACATAGCCAATTTTTGTTAGGGATACTGTTAGAAATGCCTCTCAGGTGTTTCATTATTTTGTTAAGACTCTTTTAAAAAGTGTCACTATTGCTCATATTCGCACTGCAGAGAAACCCCTAACTCAATAAGAAGAACAAATTGTGGATAAATGGAAAGTACTAAATCATATTCCTACTTATAATAATTCTAAAATTCTATAAAGACTTAACACTAGATGGAATCCCCTGAAGCCTAACTGGTTAAAACTTAACATTGATGGGGCCTCCAAGTCTAATGGTAAAGCCAGTGGGGTAGTGATTATAATAAATGACAAAGGGTGGATGATTGGTATCTATGTTGGTGGAATAGGCTACCAGAGCAATAACTATGCTGAAGCAACTACTCTTCTATGGGGATAAAATTGGCTATATCCCTTGATATAAGGAATTTGAGTATCCAGGGGGGCTCTAAAATGGTTATCGATGCGGTTAACAAAACATCGAGTGTGGGAATTAAGTTAAAATATATCATTAGGGATATTCAATTTCTTCTACAGAAGCTTACTAGAGTTGATATTTCACATATTTATAGAGAGGGAAATAGTGTAGCCAATGCCTGTGCCAATCTCAGCCCACAATTTTCAAATTGGCGATGTTGGCACCAAATAGATCATATCCCTTTAAATATTAGGGATCTCATCCAAAAGGAAACATGTTAAGGATGAGTCAGACATATTGGAAGGATAGCTCTATTAGTCAATCCTTTTAGAGGGTGATGATGTGGATCTCAGAGTTTGGGGCCTATTATACTCTTTTGATAATCATTTCTGATTTATTATACTAATTTGTTAAGGTGAGCGGACTGCTTCATCATTATGGAGATCATCAGGAAATTATGTTTAAGCATGGGATGAGTAAGTGTCATCTCTGCATGATGCTCTGAATTATGTGATATCTCATCATTATGTATATTCATGAGCAAGGGCTTGAAGCTACTTCAATTATGATGATAAAAATTAGGGAATCCCCTGGTCTGCTCTGTAAGTCCAAAATGGGGGTGATAGAATTCAGATAAAACCAGTTTCCTACTATGATTTCAAAGACAACCTGATGGTCTGGCATTACTACAAAGACGGTGGGATTAGTCCCTATCTGGAGAGGCTCAACAGGTTTGATGAAAACCTGTCTGAATAATTCGCTAGGTCTTGGCTAAATTGGTGAGTCACTGTTGGAGGAATTAGCTTTGTGATTTCAAAAAATGTGATAGCTATGGCTATTGGCATGTCTACGTAGGGGATGAAGTTACAACAAAAAAAAATCATAGACATTTCTAGCCAGAAGCTATTTCTTGGAGAAGGTGAAGAACTTGCACCTTACCAAGGAGGATTTGATCAAGCCAAATTGCCTGAGCCTTGGGATAGCGTGTGCTTCATCCTCATGAAGTATTTCACATTGGAGGGATGTTTCACCAAGTTTTACAATTATCATCTCCCCCTTCTAAATCATTTTAGGTGTAATGCTCTTATCAACTTTCCCTTTTATTTTCTTTCTTCCCTGGAGCATTCAGTCCTTAGGGTGAGAGCTAAATTGACAAATAAACTTGATATATCCCCCTTCATCAGGGTCTCATTTTTTGCCTGTATAATTTCCACCATGCCCTCGAGCCATCCAAGACTATTCAAATTGATAGCAGGGAAATTTCTTCTAACCCTTTTTTTAGTGATGTTGTCAAAGAGCCCTGTCCTTCCCCTATCTCTACTAAAACTAAAGAAGTTTCCTTTTACTACTCATGAGGAGACTTCCTTACAAACTCCAGGCTCTTTTATGAGTACGAAGGGAAAGAAGAAGAAGTTTTATGCTGATGAAGAGGGTATTGGGGGGACTACTGTGGGACCCCTAAAAATCCTTGTAGGACCCCTGGGGGTTAAGGTAGTAATTCTCATTTGTCCACTAAGGTTAGTAAGGAGGGCCTCTCCTCAAGAGTTAGACAGTTGGGGTGGATTGCTGGTAAACCTATTCCCAAGGCTAGGCTTATCGACTACTCTGAGAGCACCTCAGATGAAGCCACTCTAGATGAGGAGAACAAGGAATTGGAACTTCAAGAAATCTTTGAGGATACTAAAGGTAAGCAGGAGACAAGAGAATTAGAGGCTACCATTGAGGATGTTACTGACTTTGCAGAAAATGCTAACAAAGAGGGAAAGATGTATGTGGAAGAAGTTGATGAGGAAACCAAAATTGAGACTAGTTTCAAAGCTAAAATTGCTGCCCTGAAGGGTCACATTTAGAAACTAGAGCAAAACTTTACCACTGGGCTCTAGAATTATATTCTCCTAAACATGTCAATGTTGTAGGACTTGGGTGCTACTGCTTCTATTGTCAATGTAGAGAACATTGAGAAATTGGATGACCTTATTAATTATATGTTTAAGGAGAGATCTGACATCCTTAACTCTTGTTTTTCTAGATTCTCTATCTCTCACTTTTTCCTTTTCTAGTTTTATTTTGGTTTGGTTGTGTCTGTTGGTTCACTGAATGTGACGTTCCTATTGTAAGGCATCATTTGTGTTTATTGCCTTCGTGGTTTCTATGCTTTTGTAAGGGTTCAGTCCTTAGTTTTCCACCTTATATAATGAAAGACATATCAAGACCCCAATATATCCAATCAAGGCAAAAATATCATGGAAGAGCACTTTAACCAAATGCAGATAGCATATCAAACATATCTAAATTTAGCACGTGATTTCAATCAAATGAACATGGTAAGTAAGCCTTTCATTGACTTAGTACCTTCAATAGGAGTGTTGATATAATTAAATAGATAAGAAAATCTAAGTTCTAACCCATTTATATAAACCACTTTTATAGATAACTTGATGCATATACCAGTTATTGAAGAACTATCTTCAACTTCTACACTGAATGTGTACCAAATGTAGTGGACAAAGTGCAAACAATATCAAATCTTGATCAAAGTGGTACTAACACACAAATAACTATCCAAAAACATGTGCCTATAGTTAATCCCATGAAAAAAAACATCATACCAAGGAATAGGAGTTTTTATACCCCAGCCTCAACTAGCTACCTCCTCAAGTGTACAACCTACGGGATTAGGTAATCAAACAATGGCCAATGTCATGCATCAATGACAAAATGTGACAAATCCTATTCCTCCTCAATAGAAAGAGAGTAGTATTCCATAATAGTAGACACAGTCTAGTGTATCAATGCAATAAATGAAAATTACATTTCCACCTCAATTAGGGGCAACAAATATTCCACCTCACTAGGTAATGACAAACATACCTCTTCAATCACAAACTAATATGACAATTCAAAACCAAACAATGACTAGTCAATAGCATACAAATATTGGTTAATAATAGATGTTGAATCTACAATATACTTTCACCTCCTCACAAGGATTCATACAACAAGGAGGTCCCCATGTTTCTCATGTACCTACTAGACAACCATTGGCTCAAAATGTGCCATAAATCTAGAGATAGGGTCTTGGTCCACAAGTTCCCACTCAATAACAAGGTCTGATTAGTTGAAAACATGTCCCTTTTCAACCATAGTAGGCAAAGTGTAGTTATATCCCACCATCCCAACCAAAAAATCCTCCAAGTCAAACCCTTATCACCAACCCAAACCAAAATATCACATAGCCAAATGTGCAATTTTAAGTAAATCCTAATCTATGTATGCATATTCCTAGTCTATTCTCCAACCAAGCCAATATACCTTAATAGGTGTCTCCATCATACCCTAGTCAAAGTATCCCACTTGTGACCTCTTAAACATTTACCTAAACCAAAATTCTCCCTCAAACAAATATCCCTTCTAGTTTTCTATCCTAATAATTTTAATAGATGAAGGATGCAATTACTACCATTTAGGCTGGGAAGCAGACCAAAAGTTCAAATTGGATAATGTGTGTTCCTATACATTCAACATGGAGTATCTATAGATACCATTTCTTCTAGGATACAAACCACTAAAATTTGACAAATATAAAGGGAAAGTTGACCCTAAGGCTCATTTGATCAAATTCTTTGTCACGTGTCAACCAGTGGCATATAACAACATATACCTTTTATTGTTGTTTCCAAGGAGCTTCGCTAGACAATCCTTGGATTGGTTTCTGAAGTTTCCCAAGAATTGAGTAATGAACTTTGATGATCTTTTTGATAAATTTGTGTAGCACTTTTCCTATACTTGAACATGAGATTTCATTAGTGGACTTGATACATGCAAAACTAAAAAAAATGGGAGAGTTTTTTGAGTTATTTACAGTGATGGAGAGCCCATGAAATCTATCTCACCCATAGTTTACTAGATAAATAATTATCCATTGTGTTTACTAAGAATTTTCATAGTGAAATAGTCTATCATCTGGAACTACAATGTGTGCATATGTTTGAATAGATTATTGATAAAGGTTTGTTGATCAAGAGGGTTCTCATCAATAAGGAAATTATCAAGCTCAATTAAAATAATCAAAATAAAGGTACCAATAATGGAAATGACTAACACCCCAATCAAATGCAAGCATCGCAATGGACACATGTCAATAACCAAAAAAGATCGAAGTAATTCAACCAAAATAAGAATGTTGTGGTAAATGGAATAACTAAATCCTACCATGTGAAAATTGTCTAAACCTCATCCACACCACCTTTTTATCTTTATATTACCCATCAACCTCTCTATCCAATGCCACAAGTGCAATAACTAAAACCTACACAACAAATATAGTAGCCCTTACCATTGTGAATCCCTCCTAAGAGAACCATGCCTATACATTGTGTCTTTAGTGACCTAGGAGAGCTCATTGAATCTATATTTCACAATATTATTTCCTATAATATAATTATTTGGCCTAACCAAAGCGTTATCCACAAGGTATTCCTTATCCTGATTAGTATTGTGAAAATGAATTTTATGACTATCATCAGGTCGAAAAGCACAATCTATGAAGATGTGTCCAAATCACGAATTTAATCAAGAACATGTTAGAGAATTAGGAGATAAAATTAGATAATGGTGCTTCCACTCCCAATCAAACTCTTGGGATCTAAAAAAACCCTTTCCCCAACATAACAATCAATAGCAGCAATATAATTAGAATCAACAACAATGGCTAGTGTAGCAACAAAATCAACAGTATCAAAATCGAAGGTTGAACCAACAGACTCGACAAAATTAGTAGTAAAATCCATAAAGAGAGAATAATGGATAAAACCAAGGTTAGAATGGTAACAACCAACAAAACTATCATGTAGTTGTACATGACTACAATAAGGTCATAGGTCATAGGCAACAACCAACAAACCTATCATGTAGCATTAATACCATCTCCATTAATCCTAGACCAAGTACTAGTCAGCCTAGACCATTGCTAAACAACAATATTTAGCCAAATCACATGGATAATCATTATTCAACCTAGGAGTACATACAGGCAAACCAAAAAACTAGGACTTCTACTTTTGGATCTTATAGTGAAAACTCATTCTTGCCATGTGACCACATACAACTACACTAGAAACTAAGACTTGTATTATCTGGTCCCACACCATTTCTGATAGCAGTTAGCAATAACAATCCAATATTTAATCTTGATTGTGTAATCACACCTTAGAGGTTAAATATTACTATGCTAGGCCCATAACCATCTACCACTTTTCCTATCATCCAACCAACCATTTAGCCTTGGAATAAACCATTCACTACTAACCAAGACAAGAGGTTTGATATTGTGGAATAATTGTAAAAGACACTAGCACAAATTTCTATCTTAGATTTGCTAAAAATGTCAATAATCCACAAGAACATCATGAATGAGTTTTTGACCCAATATACTATTTCTAGTGACATATCCCTTGATAAATTTCAAGCTTTGGTTGGACACCTAGCTCTAGCCCAACAAGTCACATTCAACCAAAGCGATATGTCTTCCCTTGGTCTGCTCCATAATAACCCATTATAAACTGAGGTTTATATAAGATGGCATAAAGTGAAATGTGTCCTTATTGACAATGGATCTGGTCTCAATGTAGTGTCTTTCAAGTTCATCAAGCTTCTTGGGTACATAATGATAGATCTCTAGCCAAAAATAATAACTATCAAAGCCTATAATAATCAGGAAAGAGAATCGCAAGGCACCATTAGTTTACCAATTATCATTGGGCCTTTGACCCATGATATACTTTTCCATGTGTTGGATCTTGAGTTATCATACAATATGATTTTAGGTAGGCCTTGGTTACATGAGATTTGTGCAGTCCCATCAACACTACACCAATGTATCAAGTTTTTCCACTTAGGGATGGAGGTAAATATTCCAAGAGATTGACACCTATATGAACACTACAAGCATCTCAAGGCCAAGTTTCAAAGCCATAATTATCAGTATAGAATGAATCTAAATTCTAAGAAGGATAAAAGAAAGGCTATACTTATTGATCCTTCACTAGATAATTACATAGATCATAATACCATGGATTCCCTTTCCTACATGCCACCTCCTAAAGCTTCTAATAATTTCACTATTTTAGATAATGGACCAAGAGAGTATGTGACTCATGATACATTTCATATCACCAATCTTCCTCAGAATCCAAAAACCTTTGGGTGACCTAAATTCATCCCACATATATATTGGCAACAAAAGAACAAAGATAAGGGACCTATCACATTTATACCAGCATCAGGCCTAGAACCTGACCCTCTTGAAGGAGATGAATCATGGTTATATAATGACAACCAAGCTGATTGTTATAAAAATGGAAAGTATCCTATTCCTAATAGGATCATGGAGAATCACATGAAGGGAAGAGGCCTCAGATTGAATCAACAATGAACCATTGAGCCAATTTCCATGACTAAGTATGAAAGACCTTATGGACTTGGATTTAAATCACTTGGAGGTGACCCCACATATCTTATTCAAACTTCATCACCAATGACTAGTGATGATGATGTCGAAAATGAAGTAGAGTTTGATCATAGCCTTACTTTTGATAACCTAGATGAAACCAACCTGTTTGATAATAATGCCATTTGTACCCTCACCTTGGCCATTCATCACAACCCATTACCATTGTATTATCCCCAATTGATAGATTGGGACCAACAAGAATCCAATCTGTTGATTGATGAGGTTTAGAATGATGAGGCATTCTATGACTTTTTAGGCCTTAGAGACAACATTTCATTGGGAGATCACAAATTAGGATTCTCAATCACATTGGATCCTATAGCCTATTTTAGAGAGTGAGTGAACACCTTTAGCCACAAACAAATAAGTAAAACATTGAGGTCCCAAAGTGAAAACCTTTTTGAGGCTCTTTTTAACTAGGGAAAGAGTAAATATAAAGGTTAGTCTATTGGTGAAAACTTGTTTCAGGTGCCATTAGATAAGAGTGTTCATTTTTATTCAATTTAGACCAGGAGACCACCAATGATGAACTTGCCTATGGACTAGAGTTCAAATTTGAGAAACAACAAGTATTTGATCAAATACTTCAAGAATTTTTGACTATTTTTGTTACATGGCTAGATCTACCATTAGGGGATTCAAATTTATCTTGCCTAGGAGAAGTTTAAGATCAAGTCCTAACAGAGGACTCCAACAAAATCCAATAGTTCAAGTCATTACCTACTATCTTAGAAGATGGTTCGACCCTTCTAGTCAAAGATACCATGGAGGTAAACATTGGGACTTCATCAGACTTGAAATGGATAAAATTAGGTATGTCCCTCACTAAGGAGGAATGTGACATCTTCATAGCTATGTTGAGAGAATTATAGATATCTTTGCATGGGCCTATTCTGACATGCCAGGTTTAGACCCTACCTTGGTTCTACACCACCTTGTGTTTAATCCTATTGCCAAACCAGTAAAATAAAAGCTATGCAAGATGCATCCTCACATTTTTGTATTAGTAAATAAAGAGTTGGGAAAACTCTTAGAAGTAAAATGAATTCGGTCTATTGACAATTATGAATGGATCTCGAATGTGGCTTCTATTAGCAAAAAGCCTAAAGGAATCAAAATTTGTATTGATTTTTGAGACATCAACAAAAATTGTCCTAAAGATTATTTTCCCTTACATAATATTGATATGATCATTAATTCCATGGTAGGTTATGAAATTATTTCACTCATGGATAGCTTTTTAGGATATAACCAGATTAGAATAGCACTAGAAGATCAACATAAAATAATGTTCACCACTCCATGGGAAACATTTTGTTATCAAGTAATGTTATTTAGCCTTAATAATGTGGAAGTTGCATATCAAAGATCCATGACTATCATATTCCATGATATGATGCACAATATTGTTGAAGACTATGTCGATGACATATTAGGAAAATCTAAAATTAGGGCTAACCATCCAATAGTGTTACATCAGATATTTGAAATACTAAGAGAATATAAAGTCAAACTCAATCCAAATAAATATGTGTTTAGTGTAACTTCAATAAAATTACTTGGATCTCATTGAGGTATTGAAGTCGATCTAGATAAATTCCATGTTATAATCAAGATGCTACCACTAACCAATTTAAAATAACTCCATAGTTTGCAGGGTAAGATCAATTCAATCAGATGCTTCATCTCTTAGTTAGCAGACAAGTGCCATCCATTTACATAGCTTTTGAAGAAAGGAGTTACATTTCACTAAGAAGATCACTGCCAAGCAATTTTTCAATACCTCAAAGAATATCTTATCAATCCACCTATTTTATTATCTCCTATGTTAGGAAAGCCATTTGTGTTATATCTATCAGCTACCAACCATGCTTTGGGGGCACTCTTGGCTCAACATGATGATAAAGGAAAGGATCATGCTATATACTATCTAAGCCATACCTTGGTTACATATGAACATAACTATACGCTTGTTGAAAAACCATGGTTATTTCAAAGGTAGATCTACTCAAATATCTATTATCTAAAACATCTTTACAAGGTAGAATGCCTAAATGGATCATGCTTCTTAGTGAGTTTTACATAGATTATATCAATAAAAAAGCCATCAAGGGACAAGTTCTTACAGATCAACTTGTTGAAGCACCTCTCATGGACACACAACCACTCATATTTCAATTTATAGATGAATCCATCATGACCATCATAGACACACCCCTTAAGGAGTATCCCTAGAAACTATATTTTGATGGTTCATTCACTGCACATGGATCGGGGATAGGCCTATTGTTTATTACACCACAGGGGGATCTAATCCCTAAATCATTTAGAATCAGATTTACTTGTACAAACAACATGGCCAAGTATGAATCACTTGTTTCAAGAATTCAAAAACTAGTGAAGTAGAATATATCTCATCTTCAAGTTTATGGTAATTCTTAGTTAATCATTAATCAGGTTACAGATCATTTTCAAACCAAAGATGACAAGTTGGTTTCATATAAAGACATGGTCAACACTCTTAAACAACAAAATTCCAACATTTAGTTTGAGCACATACCAAGGGATATTAATATAACTATAGATGCCATGGCTACTATTGGCTCTCTGATTAGACAAACAAATAAAGCTAGAGAGTATCAGTTCCTCATCGAGAATTTATCAGCACTAGCTCATGAACGGTCAATTATCACCATGATTTGTGATATTGTTGGTCCTAATTCTATCTAGTACTCAAACCTTTACAACTACCTTCATGACCAATTTTTACCACCTAACCTATCTCAAAAACAAGCCAAATCCTTCATTCATCATTATGCTCATTATACTCTACTTGGATCCAACCTTTACCATCATAGTTTTGATGGAACTCTGCTTCATTTTTTAACTTCGATAGAGTCTACATTAGTGTTAAGAGAATTTCATGAAGGAGTATGTGGATCCCATTCTAGCAGGGTAGTCCTATCTAAAAATCTCTTATGTACTAGTTATTATTGGCCCACAATGGATGCAGATGCCACTATATATGTAAAAAAGTGTGACAAATGTTAATGGCATGCTAAGTTGATTTATGCCCTAAAAAAAACTCTGAAACTAATGTTGACACTATGGCTATTTTCTACATGGGGACTTGACCTCATTGGGAAGATTACCCCCACTTCATCTAATAGCCATAAACATATCCTTACCTCCACTGAATATTTCACTAAGTGGGTTGAAGTTATACCCCTCACTTACGTGACAAAAAATCAAATTTCCAAATTTATCTTCAACCACCTCATTTGTTGCTATGGTATTCCCACTGACATTATATCTAATAATGGAGGATCATTTAAGAACAAAGATGTGGACTAGTTATGTAATGAATATAACATCACACAACACTTTTCTACATCATATTACCCTCAAGTTAATGGTCAGGCTGAGGCATCCAACAAAACCATTGTCAACATCCTCAAAAAGATTTTCAATGATGCTAGTCATGATTGGCACCTACAGATATTCCCTACCCTTTGGGCATACCATACCAATCATCATACCCCCATAGGAGCCACTCCATACTCACATGTTTATGGTACTGAAGCCATCCTTCCTATTGAGGTTAAATTGCCTTAACTATGCATCTCTTTCAAGCATGTCTTGGATTATCATGACTATTGAGTAGCTTGCTTGTAAGAGATAGACCTATTAGATGAGAAATGCATGGCCGTGCTCAACAATATTCAAGCATATTAGAATCAACTCAAAGGCCACTATAATCAACATGTTAAGTATAGAACATTTGAACTTGGTGATCTTGTTCTTAAAGAAAATCAAAAGAATACCACAATTGAGAAGAAACATAAAGAGAAATTCAAACCAAATTGGATAGGGCCTTTCATCATCACTATAGATTATAGATTAGGAGCATATAAGATCGCCACACTAGATGGAGAACAACTTATAGAAATGATAAACACCATTCATCTCAAGCGGTACTATGCTTGAATGCTAAGGTGTATTATTTGTAAGACCCATTTCAGTTATGCCTTTTTATCACTATTCTTCTTTGTACACATACCATTCTTATCCATCCTCATTTCCATATCAACTTTCCAATTCCAACCTATTGACCCAGTGTGTTCTAAAAACTTATCCTATTTGACCTTAGTTTTTTTCATTTATTACATAGTTTTAGCATCGAGGTATATAATTAATTCATTAGTTTGTTCAAGAACTTTAGATAAAAAATATATTTTGGGATAACATGATAGAAGTTTCAGTAGTTGCATCCTTTGTATGTTATTTTTGCTTACCACCAGTCTTGCTGCTAATTATAATCGCCTTTATGCAAATTAGTACCTTTGATCTATGCCATTATGTCTTATTTATAATTGCCTATGATAAAACAAGGGGCAACATTAAACCTTGATGTACCAACTTGCCACCTCCTATACCACATTGTGCCTTTATACCAATTATGCCTTTTTTTTAATTGACTATTGTACAAGTCAAGTTCTTCTGCTATAATGGTGGAACTATAGTGACTTGAGGTCCTACTCTAGGACTATGTAGGTAGTGCTCAATACTTTCTAAGGTCAGCTCAGTCACCCTTTTCTACCATTCTCTCATTATTTTTTGAGTAACCTAAGCCAAACCCTTACCATTTTATGAACAACCTAAGCCACGCTCTCACCATTTTGTGGTCAACCTAAGCCATGCTCTCGTTGTTTTGTGAACAACCTAAGACATGCTCTCACCATTTTGTGAGCTTGAACCATTTAGTGTCTCATCATTATTGATTGAGTTGAGATACTCCAAAACTTCCAAAAACATTGAAAAATCATTAGAAAAGAACAAAAACATTGACCACTTCTTTGCCTTAAGGATTATGGGAACCCTTACTAAGTTACAAGCAAATCATTTGTCATTTAGTTTCTCCATCCTTTTTGGCCTTTTCTCTCACACAGTTTCCATTTTGCAAGACCATTCCTATTCTTCTATTACATCCATTCTATTTGTTTCCCTCAGTTATCACATTCTTCCCATTCCCTGGGAGAACTACATTTGGCTTGAAGTTTTTTATTAGATATTACATCTATGGAACTATGTAGGCAGTGTCCACTTGCCTAGTGCATATGGAGATGGCTCAGCCACCCCCTTCCTTTTCTTCTATTCCCCCATTTTTTTTTCATTTGTTAAGCTATCACCTATTTTTTAAGGGCAATGTTCATAGGGTTTCTATTGCATTGTTTGTTTGTTTATTTCTAATTATTTTATTTATTTTTCTTCTTGTTTGTTTGCTTTCAACACTGTTGCCTTGATTCAGTTTTTGTGTGATCATTGGGTGATTCATTGTCCATACTTACACTTGAATCCATCCATATTCATATTTTTACATTGTCATCATGGTTTCTATCATTGGTGCATTTTTTCTATTGAGTATTGGATTACGAGAGTCAATCCTTATACATATTTTGACCAAGTCCTCATGATGTTATACAATGATGCCTATCAACACGTGCTAAAACAAACCTTAGCTTCAAGAAGTCTATTCAGTAATGGTGACACCTCTTTAGCACGGATATCCTGATTCAATCCCAATCATATCCCAAATAGAGTAATTAAACATGAAAGAATTTCAACCTTTATTAGTTTGGATGTGTATCTCCCTACTAGTAGGTTGTTCCAATTCATCATTACCCTCTGTGTTACATTATCATCCTCCTCAACCAATTTTATCCTATTTGTCATAATCAAGGTCCAATGATTATAACCACCTTTGGGCTAATCATTACACATCATCCCACCTACATTTCTCAATGATTATAATTGCCTTTGGGCAAATCATTGTGTTGTCACCGTTTTACCTTTTTTGCCTATACAAGGGCATGCTATTCTCTTATTTGTCTATCTTAATTGGGGAAACTCCATCTTCTCAATTATTATAACTACCTTTGGGAAAATCATTGTGTTATCATACCATGTTGCCTCTATCGAGGTACAATGCTTATAACCACCTTTGGGCAAACCATTGTGAATCGTTCCACTTGCATTTTCAATGATTTTTGACTACTTTTTCAATATCATAGTGTTTTCACCCCATCATCTTTCCTTTCTTTGGTCCCCTCATTTCACTTCTTCCTTTTAAGGGACTATTTGCCGACCTCCTTGTGCTAACCATTCCCTTGAGGGGGCATCATATAGTTATTTTATCATCATTGTAGTCATAGGCATATAGGACCTTGTCATTCTTTGAGAAGATGTTACTGTGCGTATAGCTTATAAGACCTTCCCAAATAGGGGAAAATTGTAGACACCTAAATCTGGCCATCGATAACTCCCAATTAGACTTTTGGCCAATTTCTATCTAAAATGCATAATTTAGCCTAAAAACACTAAAACATGCTAACTGATGTGAAACTGGCATATTCAAGTGTTGATTTTGGCCAGGGTATTCCTAAATGGGGCAACACAATTTATGGGCCAACTAACTTTGATCAGATCATTCTAAGTCAAAATATCAAATTTTCACCTATGTGCTTTGGATTACTCTTTTTTATAAAATCTTTTGCACAAGACATGTGCCTTTGTTATTTGTTGTTGGCAACATCTTAAATTGGAATACGGTTCCAATGCATTTGATGTGGACTTCTAATTCCAATTCAATAAAATTTAGGACTAATAATAAGGCATTTTGATCAAATTGAGTAATTTGTGCACAAAGTGCTTAATCATGCTTAAGAGCTAATTAACCCAAATCAAGGCCTAATAAAAATTTCCATGAAAAATTGTTGAATATTTGTTTTAGAAATGAATATTGAATATCTGCATCATTAGGTGACCTCATTTCTTGGGAAGACATCCCTAGGCCATAAATGTCACAAATATCAAGATTCATGCCCTCCCATGCCTCATCAATGCCTTCCATGATGTGCTTCATGCCTCTTGATTGCCCCTTCTTCCAATTTCATGATGAGGATAATTACAAACTTAATTCCAAAAATTGAATTAATCCTCAGTCACACATCTCAATCTTGAGATGGAGAGTTGAGATTGATTCTGATCAAATCCAAAAATCTATAAATAGGAGGCCTCACAACATCATTTATAATTTGTTTTGGTGAAAATTTATTATGCTCAAATATCTTAAAAGCTTAATTAGTGCAAAGTTATACTGTCAGATTGGTTCCAAGAGCTTCAAGAAACTAGTGTTATAATGTCAAATTGATTCCAAGCCAAGCCAAGCCACAAGCCAAAGGTGCCAAGTAGAGATGGAGGTAACCAAGCTTCCATTTCCAAGGACTTCATGAGCATAAGCCAAGCAAGCCACCATTACAAAGGCATTTGGAGCATCCAAGGAAGATGAAGGAAATCTTGTATTTGATTCCTTGCTTTTTAGTTGTGTTTGTCATTTTTTTTGTTAACTAAGCTCTCCCTAGTGTCTAATCCTAGAGATGTTATGTTATTAATGTGTTTATTTCACTTTGTTTTCATTTTATAAATAACACCATACTAACCATCCTCTCTTGAGTCAAATTCTTAGATCACAACTCTTAGATCCTAAATTGACAAGGTTGCTTGATATTGTTAGAATCCATCAATATACGTCATTTGAAAGGATTTTAAGTGTTCATCAAAAAGTATTTGAATATGCATTATATAGTAGGGTTTTTACACCCCCATTCTCTCAAATGATAATATTGTCACATGGACCTTGAGGTACACCTTGTACCAACAATACTTCTATGGCAAGTGGGGATTTGTCTAAGATCTAACAAGTTTTTGAATGATCTAGGAGAATCAATTGCACAATGAATTTCATGCCAAATAATGAAAAATAAAAGCATGGATTTTAGGTTTGTATCACTTGGTTTGTTTCAAAAAGGTATAGTCCTTTTTGCAACCACTAAATCATATTGTTCACTTAGTGTAGTATGATGTCCAAAGTGCCACTACATCCTGTGTACAAATCCAATTAGGAGCCAAATGAAATCAATGCTGGGAGGTGAAATCCTTGGTCAAAGCTTCCCTAAATAACTTGTGGGAAGTGATGAATTCCCCCTCGCAAGCCAATTTTGCATAAAAATAAAAAAAACATGAAAGACTTTAGGGTCATTTTCAAGGTCACCCAAATTTTGATGAGTTTTTGGGGAGTGCTTTAGATGAATTTCTTTCTAAGCCTTGGACTAGGGTACTTTCAATAGGAATGGTGCTTTTGATTCTAAGGGTTACCTAAAGGGGATAAATGGAAGAGCATACATGCAACATTCATCTTTTTGCCAAACAAAATCTAATTAAATAATTATTGCAAATAAGAATTGACAAGTGTGTTCAATTCTAAGCCCAAATGAAAGATTTGGTGGTGTTCATTTGACCCCTTGATAAAAATTACCAACTTCAAAAACATTCACCATAGACATCTAAAATTTGTTTTTTTGTTAAACACCAAAACAAGGTTCCTAATTGATTTTTTAAGCATGCAAAGTGTGATCTAAACATGATTTTAAAAAATGGCAAGCTTGGTCCTGAAATAAAAATATTAGCATGTCCCTTAGCCTTGAAGTTATTTTGGGTTTGAAACAATGAATTTTAGAAAAAGAGCTCTCAAGTCTTTGTTTTAAGAAAAACACAATGACCAATGTCATTTTATATAACCGATGATGGTTACATTTTCTAATCAATGTCAGTTATCTAACCAGCATCGGTTATACCAATGTGACTGATGATAGGTATAAAATCAATGTCAATTTTGATAACTGACATCAGTTAAGCTATCTAATCGATGTCGATCTTACTAGCTAACATCGATTACTATGTAAACCCATGGTAAACAAAAAATGGCAAAATAAATTTAGAAAATCAATTTGTAAGAGTTTTAATTATCCAAATAAATATTTTAAAGCTTCAAATGATCTTCTTATGTGTCGGATGCATCTGGTCCCATCAAGAGTGCCATATGTGAATCTAGGAATTTGACTCAAGAGAGGATGGTTAGTATGGTGTTAGTTCCAAAATGAAAACAAAATGAAAGAAACACACTAACTAGCATAACATCTCTAAGCCTAAACACTAGGGAGAGCTTAGTTAACAAACATGAATAAAACACATAATTAAAATATAAAATAAACCCTCTTTTACCTTCCTTGGATGCTCCAAAATACTTGTTGTCATGGCTTACTCAGTTTATGCTCATGAAGTCCTTGGAAATGGAAGCTTGGTTACCTCCATTTCTCCTTGGCACCTTGTGGCTTTGGCTTGGCTTGGAATCAATTTGGTGTGGTAACACTAAATGCAATAGATTTTTAAATCATTTGTGCATTAAAACTTTTCATAATCATGTATTTTTAAGATATTTGAGCATAATAACTTTTTACCAAAATAGCTTGGAAATGATGTGGTAAGGCCTCCTATTTATAGATTTTTTAGAATGTCTATAATCAACTTAAACTGTCCATCTTGAGATTGAGATGTGTGGTTGAGGATTAATTCAATTTTTGGAATTAAGTTTGTAATTATATTCATAATGACATTGGAACAAGGAGAACTTATGAGGCATGGAAGGCATCATGGAAGGCATTAATGAGGCATGGAGGGCATGAATCCTGATATTTATGGCATTTATGTCCTAGGGATGTCTTCCCAATAAATGAGGTCACTTGATGATGCAAATATTCCATATTCATTTCCAAAACAAATTATTCAACAAGTTTCCATAGAATTTTGATTAGGCCTTGATTTAGGTTAATTAATTCTTAAGCATGATTAAGCACTTTGTGCACAAATTACTCAAATTGATCAGAATGCCTTGTTATTGGTCTAAAATTTGACTAGATTAGAATTGGAAGGTGATGTCAGATGCATTGGATCCATATTCCCATTTAGGATGTTACCAAAAACAAATAACAAAGGCATGTGTCATGTGCAAGAGATTTGATAGGAAAGAGTAATCTAGAGCACCAAGGTGCAAAATTAACATTTTGACTCGAAATGTTCTAATCAAAGTTATCTAGACCATAAATTACATTGCCCCATTTAGGGATACCCTGGCCAAAATTGGCACTTGAATATGTTAGTTTCACATCATTTAGCATGTTTTAGTGTTTTTAGGCCAAATTATTTATTTTGGGGGAAATTGGTCAAAAAACTGGTTAGTGGTTATTGGTGGCAAGATTTAGGTGTCTACATTTATACCTTCACTTAACTTGAGAGTTCCAAGACACCCCTTATATTCAAACTGCTATCCCATTGTCTTGATTGAGACACTTCTCTTTTAGACCCTGTTGTAGGTTATTTTAGCTCATTTGGAACTATTCATGATTGTGAAGAAGATTTCCTTTAAGCTTGATAACCACCTCTAATCAACATTCACTTTGGACTCATCATGAATGGTCTAAAATAACTTTAAAGTATATAAAACTAGCTCACTATTTTAGATAGTCATCTATAGTGGTTGTAGGTGACTATTCCAAGCCTGTGTACGGACAGGGTGTGTGCTTGGGTAACCAAAACACTTGGTGTCACTCCATTTTCATGATATTTACTCCTAAAATATTCATGTCAACTATTGTAACCATCCACATATTAAAAAGGTCTATATTTCAACTTAGGTAGGTAAGAGACCTTCCTTGGACTCAGGCCTGTTGGTGAACATTACTTGCAAATAGTGGTTTGAGTACCCTCTTTAGACCTTAAAATAACCACCTTCCCTTTGTCATCAATATTCTATCTCGTGCAATCTGATAGAACTATGTAGATACTATAAGATAAATTCATTTTGAATCATTGAAATACTTTGAAACCATGTCTTATGATATCTTTAAAAACTCCTGGGCCTCTATTTTACTCTTTTAAGGAAAGCATCCCTGTATTAGTCATCATGTTTGGGAGGTAATCTCCACTTTAAAATACCAAATTAGCCCTTTAAATAGGGTTACCATGGTATATATCACACATCAGGATATCAAAGAGGTTTCCTTATCATATTATAACCTCCCATATAGCCATTTGGTTCTTTGTTAACACCTTTTAGGGATTGTGTCCTAGAATACTCAGTCATCCTCTTGAATGTAGTTTCAACTTGCTCTTGCCAAACTAACATTTCACATTAGTCTATAATGATTCTATATAAATCATATAACCTGAAAAATAATCTCATTACTTGATTTATCACCACAAAATATTCCATAACTCTTTGCTCACATCACCTGTAAGTGGAGATTTAGTTGTATGAAAGCAGATTGTGAGCAAGGTTAGTGCAGTGGCACAACATTTGGCCTTAAGTGGATTCTAAACCTACCTTCATACCTAAAAATTCATTATTTTAATTCTAAACACTTTAAATAAGTGTCAAAACCCTTTATATAATGTGGATTTGAGCTTCATGGCACCTATAGGTGTAGTTCCATGGTGTAGGCTTGGCAAAGGTAGGGATGACTAGTTATTACAGTCTTCATAATGCCAATGAAAGAGATTTCACTTGATTGATTATATCATGAGGATGTGATAAAAAAACTAATACCTCTACCACAACTCCATGAACATGCTTCAGGACTTTGTACACTCCACTTGGCTGACTATGTATGGCAGTCATAGGGCAAATTGATTGTTTGTATGGTAAATGATTGAAAAACATGAAGATGGCTTGGAAAATGAAATTTATATATAATTATATAATTTTAAAAAATTATAAAAAATTTAAATAACCTATAAAAACTCTATTAAACCATGGAAAAACACAAAGTTCCTAAAAATGGTAAAAGCTGCCCATTGTACTCAAAAGAGACCAGTTTGTAAATTTGAGGTTATTGGCTCATCCAAAGACCACAAAACATGAAAAAAATTATGGGGATAATTTGGGAATAAATTAATAATAATTTATAACTAACATAATCCATTGGTTTGTATGGACTTTCCTATAATGAAGCAAAACCTGCAGGGTTCACATATTTACAAGAAGAAGAACATAGTCAAATTCAAATGGATGATTCATAAAGCAAAACTAATCATTCCTCAAAAAATTTATATTTAAATAAAGGTATTTTATTTTAAAAAAACCTAACAAAATAATTTTACTTGAAACATTCTGAGCTTTTATGTACCAAGCAAAAACCTGCAAGTCACTTTTGCTTGCCAAGAAGGGCTAAAATGGAGATGAATGGTTTTGAGTAATAAATGACACTTAAATATAAATTAAAGTGTGGAAATGAGTGTGGGGAATATTAAGAGTCACATTTAAACATTTCCCAATTGGCACATTTCCCAAATAGGTTGTATAAGTGCCATTTTCTTCTTTTTCTTTAGGAAAACTAACTTTTCTCTGAATAACCTACCATATTTCAGTTACTGATAGTTAGTTAAGACTTTTAAGAACACATGGGACATGATATCACTTATTATAACCTTAAAATTTCTCAATAAACATGTAAAAATCATTAAATGTACCTTTTTTGACCCTTGAAATGACTCAAAATGATAAATAACATGAAAACTAATTGACCAATGCCCATATAACATTAATTGAGATCAATTAACCTATGAAACACCTCATGAAAATATATTAGACCCCCCTAAAACACATAAACCTAAAATTAAATAGCTACAATACACCTCCATGTTTAGTTTCAAATTAGAAGGACAGTGCATGAGACCCTAACTTCGAGCCCTCTTCAATGCATTAGTCATGCCTGGTTGATGGTCTTCATGGATGTGTGGTGTAAAGATAAAGTGATGGAGGCTATTTAAATTTTTCCTTGACCTCATTCAAGGTATGATCATGCTAACTTGGTCAACCACTTCTTCTCTTGGTAGTTATAATGGTATAAATATGGTCTAATTGATCTCTATGAGGCATTAAATAACCTATCTCTCTCTTTTGCATGTTGACCAAACCTAAAACTACCTCATTTTCCATAATGATCATGAAATGTGCATAATTGCCTCAATAGAGTAGTTACATGAGCATTTATTTTTCTCTATTAACCATCTTAACAGTCCTATATGTTAAGAAACATCTTCCTTAGCTTGCCAAATAGGCCTATGAGGCAACTAGGCCTAGTCACTCAGTATTAGTCACTTGGATGGTCATGAAAATTGCATATAACTATGATAATTGGTTAGCGATCATGATTCAGGATGAAATAAACATTTCATACTATGCATCATGCCCTTGAGGTAGTGTACACCTATAATTCTTGCTCATCTAGGTGACTAGGTCATCTTTCACTAGCACCTCTAGATTGGCGCTTTAGTCCAGGCCTATAGAATCACTTCCAGGGGGAATTTAGTGTATTGTATGGCTTGACAAGGTATAAAACATCTCATGTCACCATCCTAAATGATCTTCAAGTGCTTACATGTCCATGCAGTTTGAATTCACCATGAAAATTGTAATACCCCATGTGAAGAACTCTTCTTCCCAACCAAATTGAGGTGTCTATTGAATGTGAAAAATCATGATGGAAAAGAATTTTGATTCAGTCATTCTCCATGGAATTAATTATCGCTAGATCCACCACCTTTAGTGATTCTTCATTGATCTATATAACAAGGTAATAATAATTTTCCAAACATGATGTAATGAATATGGAAGAATATGAAGTAACTTTTACCATTGTGAGTATAAACATTTCAATAATAGGCCATATTATTATATTATTAAGAAATTTATTTGAAAATAAGTGTATAATGAGATTGATTATTAATAATATATTAAGGATATTATTTATAAGGGTCATAACCCCATAATTTGACATACACACCAATAAAACATATTATTATTAATATATAGATTAATATATTATACAAACGTTATAGCTAAATAAAAACAAAATAAATACTAACTTTTGTAGAGGTAGTGTTTCTCATTCAAATTTATATATAACTTTATTTGTAATTGATGGTATTATAATTATTCCATGTACCTATGAATTGCTTTGTTGTAGCATATAATGGATTTTAAACAAGAGACAATAGTACATTTAGTTTGATGTTATTTGACCTTGATCTATAAGAATTGGATAAGACAGTAAAAACATCGTCAATTACTGTATCTATATGAAAGTCAAGATAAACACTTTAAAAGTAATATCTCATAAAACAAATAATATTTTAAATAGACAAATTTATATTTATACACACACATATATGTATGCATGTATGTATGTATGTATGTATGTATGTATATACATATAAACACACACACACACACACACACGCGCGCGCGCGCACGCACATACATATGTATACATACATACATACGTACGTACGTATGTATATACACACACACATACTAAGGCTACAGCCCATGCTTGTATGTATGTGAATTTGTGAATAAAATCAATATTAATAACAAGGTAATAATTATTATAGAATACAAAAAATTCTATTTTAACAAAACCATTGGTTAAGACTGATAATGCATAGTTTCCATTATATAGTAGTTTGGTTTAGACATGGAAAAAACATTAACAAGACATAACAACCCAAAGTTCTTAAGAAAAACACAAATTCACATACATACAAGCATGGGTTGTAGCCTTAGTATGTGTGTGTGTACAAACATACATACATACATGCGTACGTACATACATACATACATGCGTACGTATGTATGTATGTGTACACACATACTAAGGCTACGGCCCATGCTTGTATGTATGTGAATTTGTGTTTTTCTTAAGAACTTTGGGTTGTTATGTCTTGTTAATGTTTTTTCCATGTCTAAACCAAACTACTATATAATGGAAACTATGCATTATCAGTCTTAACCAATAGTTTTGTTAAAATAGATTTTTTTTTATTTTATAATAATTATTACCTTGTTATTAATATTGATTTTATTAATGCATTCAATTAGATCTCATGTGGTGAGGCATTGGTCAAAATGTATTTAATGTTGGTCGGTGAACAATATGAAGGAACATATGGTCAAATCATGAACCATTAAATTTGATTTCGGCTCTTGCAAATTTAAAAAGTTTAAATTTCTTTGCGAATTAAATTCCTTCAACGAAAGACATCCTCCTAACCTATTGCACCATCCCTACTAATTGGGAGTGGTTATTCTTCCCTTATCGAATAAATGAGGTTGTTGACTGGTTTACTGTGGGGAGCGGTATAGAGAGAAGAGTAGTGAAGCTATGTAAGGATTTTTCTCAAAATTTTCTTATGGGGAGATATGAGAAAGGAAGCTCTTTGATATCAAAGAAGAGTTGGCAAGGATAAAAAGGAAAGAAGCATCCTGTGCAAGGAACATAAGTTTTCTCTAGGCTAGTAGATTCTTGCATTCATTTTCTAGTCTTGTTCTTAGATTTAGAAATTACAAATAGAACCCTTGAATCTTCCAATCTAAAAATTTGAAATGTGATTAAGCTTGGTGTGAATGCTTTATTTTTCTATGGTGTGTTGGAAGTAACCGGGAATAAATTTAGGGAAATGTATCTTAGCACCTTTTGATGTTCTCTTTACCTTTCAACTTTACTCAAAGTTAAATATTCTGGTATTGATATGATTACATAGTTAGAATTGTGTGTCTGGTTACTGAGGTGGTTGTAATTTGTAATTTTAGCTTTTGTTCAACTGTATCACCCCTCTTCCAGCTATTCATTATCTTGAATCAGTCACAAATTGAGTTTAGATCCCATAAACTATGGATTAATTAAATTAAATAAAATTTTGAGTGTGAGAGTTTTCATGTTATGAACAATGCTATAATTCTCTGTTCATTTGCCAGGTTGAAGGTTGTGATAGAATAGATGAGTAAATATGGTAATGCCATAAAATAAATGCAGCCATTTGGTTTATAACCCGTGTTCATTAAAATATTCTTTCAGGACATTTTACCTCTGTATGGTGCTATTGTAGTGCATAAATGAATAATGAAATTTTATTCTGGCCCTTTTTCCATAACCAGATCAATGCCTTTCATATCCAATAATATATTTTATGGTTATAATAACTTGTTCCTGGAATGATGCCACATGGCAACTCTGGCATGGACATTCGGTCCATTTTAATGTGTTTTACTCTGATGCATATAACGAAAGGAATGCATAATTATCTTTTTCTGCATTTCTTTAAACCCAAATTTAAGACTTGAACTTAGTGTCTTTACACCTTTATGTTGCCTTACGCTTAATTAATATACTCTATCAATTCACTCAACTGTAATTCTTGCAAGCCGAATTAAACTACCAACATTTCCTTGCCACGCCTATTTGGATTTAGTCTCGTGTAACAAACTGCCTATATTTTATGCCAACAAGATAAGAATAAAATTACATTATATTTTAGGAGGATAAGAACTACAATACATAAACATGTTTCCTTGGATTCGAAGCTATATGAGTTTTGAATTGAATCTAATTTTATTGAGTTTAGAAATTATTCTTTAAAATTGATTGGTTAATTTTTAAAACCAGATTCTTGTGCACAGGATTATTTTAAAATATGGAATTTGGGATTGTAAGTTTGTTATTAATTATAAATAATTAAATATTTGTTATTATTGATTTTCTATTCATTTGATAGCAATGAGTTCGGGTGATGGTAAATGATTGTTCAACCTTGTAATGTAATGAAATAAGTTTGAGGTTAAGTTATTGAAATTATGAAATTTGAAAAAGGGAGATAGTCAACTGTTGGGGAGTTTGAAGAAAATAAAAATAATAAATAATTTAGATAAGTTTCAAATATGTGTTAGGTTGTAAGTAATTGAATAAAATAATTAATATGTATTTTAGAGACAAGGAAGAATCTATAACTATAAATTTGAATGGAAATATAATTGCTACTCTCAACTAGTATATAATTTAATCAAATCATTTTTAGGTTTTATGTGCCTCAAAATGAAATTTCATAATATTTTGAATTGTAAAATTTCATCAAAAAATGAAGAAGTTATCCTAATTTTAGTGCTCAAATATTTTCTATTATTCCATGAATAGAGTCAAAACATGACAAAAATGAGTTTCCTAATATCTATTCTCTAAAGTCCAATACAATTTTTTATTCTTTTAATAATTAAAAAAATGAATATCTTATCTTCTTTATATTAAGTTAAATAAAATTGGTTATAATTCTAATTAGTGAATCCTAATTTCTGATTCTCCATATCGACAATAAACGCATTAAAAACAATCTTCTTTCTTATGTAAATGATTGGGTATTCCATAAACAAATCATATATTGAGTCTAACAAACTTTTCATACAAGTTAACGCCATACAAACCTATAATTATAAATTGTCATTAGGTTGTAACACCACATTTGATACTAATTATAGATTAGCCAAAAAACACATCTATGAATAGAATTCTTGTAAACATTATTACATTATTATAGTTTTAAAAAATATGCGGAGATTCACTTTGGTTTCCATTAATAGTTTTACCATTATTTGAGTACTATCTAAATTTAATCTCTTACTATATGTAGAAACACTTATGGTTTATCGCAAGTAGTTTATAACAATTTGATAAGAATATTTACAAAAATAATTACCCTTAATAATACTGAAAAAATAACATTGATAATATTTAATATGTGAGAATATGGATAAATGTTCATATCTAATTCTAATTATGTTCACAATTAACTTACCATATTTGAGGTATAATACGAGTGAATAATTAGGAAAGCTTATACCTAGAATCTTAGAGCAAGCTTTAACTTGTAGTATGAACCTTTGGATTGGCTAAATCGGACTATAGAACTATATTCCTTTCCACTGCAAAAGAGATAGCCTAGATCCATGTTGTTATGGTTGGTATAGTATAAGATAATAACTCATATTGGGATCATGATGAGTCGTAACCTTGTGGTTAAATTTACTATAATTCACAAAATTAGTTGATGTCATTTTAGTTTGGCATTGTGCTCTTAGTTCCAAATTTTGGATATAATTTTGTGATGCTTTATACCCATGTTAGTCACCTTGTAAATGCCTTTCTACTTAGGGAGGACTCTTGACAAGATGTCTTAATCATTGAATGGTTTTAATATTAAAGTGGATGGTTCATAATAAATCCATGGTTATTAATTTTAACAAACTCTTGAGTTAAGATAATTTTTTTGCATAGATATAAATTAAGGTGATTCATTTAGTAAACCCTTTGATGTTTTTGACTTGATAATTACCACTCACACATGTGCCTTATGTGAAATCATGGGTGAATAATCAACCTTAAATCTATGTGTGAAGGGATCACCATAGATATGTAAGCAACTTGGGGATTGATCACAGGCTTAGTGAATTAACCCTTCGGATATCCCCATTGTGTAGGTGCCATCAACTAAGTTGAGAATGTTCTTAACAAACATGCTTAGGCAACTAACCCTTAATATGCCCTCCTAGTGTGGGTGTTTGACAACTAGCTTTAGTGTGTTATTAGAAAATGTGTTTATAACATATATTCTAAGTATGCCTAATTAATCATGAATGGTGTGTTATCCTTCCTTGCACATGTATTTATTATCAGTTTTAAAAACATACTTTTCATGGTTGATTATCTATTATGGATAGTGACCTCATTGATTATTGAGACTTGAGTGTTTTTATCTCTTGTATTAACCATGGACACTTTTCAAGGTTTGTTTAGGAGATGAAGTTTCTATAAATAGCATAACTCATAGATTTTTGAGTCATTGACTATGTTGGAATAAGAGGTTACAAGTTATTAGTCACCCTTATTCTTATTGTGTTGTTCGGTGAAAGTGATTGGGTAGGCACTTGCACTTGTGATATCATAGATAGTGACGAATGACCTTAAGTTTTATCATCTTTAGAATAGATAACTAGAGTTTTAGAAGCTTGTTTGAGTGATGTACTAGTTCCCTTGTTTATTTAGATTGCCAACTCTTATTTGGTGATGATGTCTCATGGAGGAGGGCATGACAAGTATGAGGATAACTAAATTGGACCCTAATTCCATGTAGTGGATATGTAGGCTACCTAATTTATGATGTGGGCATCGAGTTTAGGTTATTAATCTAGGTTAGGGGTGTTCATTATCTTTCTTCATGTTGGGTTCATACATCTTTGGTTGGATAAGTATGTTTCATTTTAATTTAAGATTGAATTGATCCTTGCATGGTTGTTGTCAACCATTTCACATTAAATTGGTTTGTTTCCTTATCATGAGTACCTTAAGAGTAGATTTATATAGTGTTAGAAGACTCTCCCTTGGTGAGCCTTAAAGTGATAATATTATGTTAACTAATTATCGTTCAAGATCATTTCATTCCCCTTAGGTGTTAATTGGTTTATGTGTGAATAAATTTATGATCATTTAAATTAATAAATTATAATTCAACCCTTTGTAATAATGTGACTTGTTTCACTTCTTTTACTTATTTTTTTTAATTTTAATCTCCCACATTTGTATCCTAATCTTAGATAGGCCTAATGATGGAAAAAAAATGCATTAGATAAAATTTATAATAGTTTTGTGTATTACACTCCAATTGTACCTTAACAAAACCAAAACAGCTAAGCATTAAGCAACCATAGTGAATAAATAAATAACACTGAAACAAGATTTAAAAAAATTACATGGGTTTTGGGACAAAAATTTTGGACATTATATTTTGGTATCAAAGCACAGTTAAACATTGGGAGCTCTAGAGTATTGGTGTTATACTACATGTATTCTACAACTTATGCTCACGTGTGTAAAAGTGAAATGACACAGTGTGAGTGGATGTAGTTCTAGGCATGGACTACATTGGGAATCAATGAATTCTAGTTATACGATTTAATCCATTATTGGATGGGAGCATCCTATTGGAGAGAACCCACTTTTTATTTGATTACTATTATGGAGGAGTATCTATCCACCATGGACCATTGGACTTTGAAGTGGATATAATGATGAAATGGTGAACTTTTTTGGTTGATTGTATTACTCATGTGCCTCATTAACAAATGTTTATGTTGATCAGGGTGTTATTCCTTAGTAAAAAATAACTATATGTGGAGAAAATTTATATGTATGTATATTTGTGCATGGTAAATACTTACTTTAATCTATTCCCCATATACATCTTATTATTATGTATTAGTTCATTAAGTGAATATGACTCTAATAAAAAAATGTGTATATAGTTAATCCTAGTTCATTAATAACCTTATCCTCAAGTTAAGTAGTTTGAAACTTGCATGTAACTGCAAGTGACTTGAGAGT